>BSBK01013409.1:0-222398 GCA_027943335.1 Chamaecyparis obtusa
TTTTCCATATCCTTGGCATAAGTGCCCAATTGATTATCTTTTGAGTATTAGATGAGACCTGCATTAGTGTTCATTCTCATAAGGGGTGTTATACTTGCATAGGTGTACCATTGAGACTTACAAGACTAAGATCTTTCTATTATGATATCTATTTTGGTGAGTTACATTTTCAATTCTTGGAGGTTTCTAATGTTGATGGGGTATTGTATTTTTGAATGAGGTTTCATGTCTTGTTTGGGCCCATAGTTTGTTCTCTCGGATTGTTTAAACCATTTATAATTTAAATGTAATGTGTTGATCCAAGGTTTTACAATAAGGGAAGGTCATAATCCTTGTGGTAAGTTTAGTAACTGGGGGACATAATGATGGACACTAAAAAACCTCAAGGGTTGGGAAGTCGACTCTTCATATCTAATTTTTTAGGAAAAGTGAGAGAAGGTACTAATATATAAATCTAATTCTAAGGTGATGCACTTGAACATTTGAGAATACTTCAAACAAACTTCAAATATTTCCAATTTTGACATAAGATAACAAAGATAAGAAAAACTTACAAAGATTGAGCATAAAAAACCATCGTCTCTTCATTGTTCAAGTGAGAACAAAGTAAAAAGGGTCAAAGACACTTGCTACGATATTCAAATCAATTTGTGAGAAGAATCTACTTAATCTCAACAAGCAATGCAAATATTCTACAAACTATATTTATAAAATTAGTTCCATTTCATTGTTTAACACAAGTATGGTGTAATTCCAATCACTTGATGATAGATAATACTAAAAGAGTAATGCACATGATTTAGTATATAAGTTTGCAAACTAGAATCATAATATTTTAAGGCTAAGAACAAGATAATCTACTCACATGACCAAGAATCCTATATGTATTTAGTAATCAAAGCACCACAAGGCTTATCAAAGAATAATATAATATATCTTATTTAAACCAAACAAATGAGAATTGAAGTCAAGAAATGTCTCAAGTCTTAACATAAATACTAAAATACAACAATCTTCCTTCTTGGGTAAAATTCAGAATCCTTAAACTATAAAGTGTTCCCCCCTAAATAAGACTAGTCCCTAGTAAGTATTTCCCTCCAATAGTAACATTTTTTTGCTATGGCAACATGTAGAGAAAACCCATCATGAAGTAGTTACAATTTGTTAGACACATGTCATCTCTATCATAATTGACCCCACCATCCATTCAAGAGTGGTATCTTGCACCACTGTTTGTCATCATGGCTTTACCAACTTTAAAACCAACACTCCTATTGTGATGCTTCGTTTAGGACATGTGTCAAATGCTTCTTGCTCATTCATTTCCTTTGCATAAAACTCCTACAAATATGAAACATGAAACTCAACACTTTCTTTGAACAAAGAACATAGGAAATAAAAAGAACTAAAACACTGATAGGTGGCAACATCACACACTCTCAAAAGAGTTTGGAGAGTGGGAAAATTAAAAATTTCACGAGCATAACTTAAAAAAAAAAGTTTCAATTTTCACTTCATCATTCCCAACACAACGAAGAAGGGGCAGCGTGAGAAAGATTTCATTTTTGTTTGGACCACATGTAAGGATTTTCATTTAAGTTTTCCAATATTTTCTGGTTATTCATTTTCATTTTCCTACATTTGTTGGTTATTCATTTGCGTGTAAGGCTTTTTCATTTATGTTTTCCTGCATTTGCTGGTTATTCTTCAACCATCTAGTTATTTTTCTAGGAATGTAATAATATAAATTCTAAATATTTTTCTAGGAATGTAATAATATTAATGTTACAATACATCTATTGAGAGTATAAGCCCCTACTTGGTGGAGACAAGAAGAGTTTAAGAGTAGCCTAGTTATAGACACTATCACTTGGGATGCATTCTTGGATAGTTTTGAAGATAGGTATTTGTCAGAGCACTTTTGATAGCATCATATAGATGAGTTCCATGACCCTACAATAGAGGGGACTCACAATGTATCAATATAGGAGAAAGTTCCTTGAACTTCTCCTTATGTTTATTACATTAGGATGAGAAGTTGTGGATTAACTACTTTATCAAGGGACTAAATGCAATTGTATCGGGGATGGTTTGCATGGAAGCTCCTATTAATTTTTTAGATTCCTTGGAGAGAGCATTGGTAGCTGAGGAGGTCCATGATAAGATACATGATTCATGGGATAGGTTATAGAATCATAATCTCGTTCCTCAGTTGTCAGGTTTCAAAAACCCCACTGGAAGAATAATAGACAATCTTCGGGGTCGTTTAGAACCCCTTAGCCCTAGCAATAGTCTCAATAGAATAAGAGACAAATGCCACTATAGGGACATCAAAGATCTAAGCCAAAATAGTGGCAATCATAGGGTCCTAGGAGAGACCTACAACTATAGGCTTCCTATAATCCCCCGATCTCAGACTGAGCAGTCCTCTATAGGTAGATTCAGTGGTTCCAACAGGATAGGGGTATCACAATTTTCTAGACCTCATAGAGAATAGATTCAGGCACATGGACCTTGTTATACATGTGGTACCATGGGCACATAGCTAGAGAGTGTCCACAAGGTCAGATGGTAGGTAGTCAGTGAGTGGCTACTTGAGAGCCTATAATTGGGGACATGGGTAAGTCCTACAGGGTATTTGCAATGGTTCACAAGCACTAGGAAGAGCATCAAACCAAAATCATAGAGGAAACACGTATGATCAGATGTAGTAGAGTTACCATCTTATTTTCTTTAGGAGCTACTTTTTTTATTTATTTCTCTATTGGTTGTGGAGTGTTGTGGACTAGTGATAGCTAGGAAAGATGTTAGATGGGAGGTAGAGTTATATTTCTTATAGATCTTATTCCAGGACCAATAGTTGAAAAAATTAACCATTAAGACCCGGTATCCACTTCCTAGGATCGATGACTTGTTTGATCAGCTACAGGTTGCCTATGTATTCTCATATTTCTACACAAGATTGATATCCATATAATTATTTCAAGATTGGATTCTACATATGCTTTGTGAGTAAATATGTTTAGGAAGAAATTGGATTAAGAATATTATTTTGGATCAATGGTGAATTATGTGAATGTAATAGTGAAAGATATAAGTTTTAATATTATCAATTATTTACATTGGTTCTATGTATATTTTTTCTTGGACTACTGATATTTGAATTTAGTTGTGCAAGGAAGTTGAACATGAAATTAAATCAGGGAATCAAGGTTAGACCTTTGTGAAATCAGTGAAAGCCAGAGTTGCGTCTAGTGAAGACATAAAACCTTGTTGCTACATGTTTTATTTTGTAATTGTAATGTTGCATGATTATAATAATTATAATTTGTAAATGTGTTTTATCCTAATGGTATTGTCATGTGTTCATGTGATGTGTAAATTTTGTAGTGTCACTTGACACTTGTATTATGTGATGTGTTGGCATGACAAGACCATGAGAGTAGGTTGGAGTGTGACACTTACCCTAGGTTATCTTGTAGTGTTCTCATGTTGACTCATTGGTTAGGAAGCCATAAATTTGGGTCATATCTTGTTTGACCCATATGGAAACTTCAAGTAAGTTCTTGGAGGGTTAAATGAGCCCCTAGGGTGTAGTTTGGGTCAATTTTATCTACCCTAATTGGTATACTATGGGTTGGGGATTAGAGTTTGGTCAATCTAGAGTCCATAACTCATTTATGACCCATCAAAAGTACCCCTTAAGTCAAGTGACGAAAATTAGGGTTTGGAAAAGAGGACAAGCCCATTCTCCTTTCCTCATTTTTAGTCTTCATATCATTTATGAGGGGAGAGAAGAATGGAGAAAAAGTCTCCTTGATCCATACCCTCTTTATGATGGTCAGTTGGGAAGTGGGTAGGAGCCTTTATAGAGGGATTTTGGGAGAAGCTTGAGTTTTGATCACCCACTCTCTATCTTTAGAGACTTCTAGAATTAGCTAGGGTTTGAAGGAAAAAGGACTTGGACAAAAGGGATAGCTCTTCATCAAGTTTCATTTTTCCATTAGCTTGGAGCAAGGTTGGTTGCACTCTTGCCATGGAAGGAGTTTGATTTTGTGTGCATTGTTGGAATTGTGAATTCACGTTGTATGTTATGTTGTGTTGTTGAAGGTATATTATTTCAAGTTATTGTTGTTTTTGTGTATGTGAATGTAAGGGTGTTCAAGGCCAAACTCATGCTTGGGAGGGAAGAGTAGCCTTGTGGGTGAAGATTTTTTGGACAACCCATGTAGTGTAGAGTCCCTCCTCATGGAGGGGAGGGATAAGGCATGGAGTATGGGCTCCATGTTGCCATTTTTTATGTTATCTATTTGGGGGGCATAAGGGGAGATTTTGTTGTGAAAAATAGAGAAGTGTGATGTGTTGATAATGATCCTTGTGAAGACATTGTATGTATTTTATTTTGGAAATCTCCTCTTAGGTACTTGGTCCACCTTCACCCTATTCATGGGTTTTGGAGACCCATTAGACCCATTGTGCAAGCTATGGTTGGGTGTCTTGTTATGTTTATTTGTGTTGAATAAAAATTTGGTTTTATGTGTGTTTGTAACCCGTCTACCATTGATTCCCCAAGCTTGGGGGTGACCTCTTAGAGGCCTAGGTTGGGAGGTGAGCCTCCATGGTCAAATGTGAATTTCATTGCAGGTTTATGCATTTGGAAGAAATGGAAAAAGAATGGAGTGATTTACATTATTCCTTTTAAAAGGATAGCCCTGAATGTACAATATATGTTGAAAAGTTGTATTTCTTCATTTGAAATGTAAAGGTTTTTAAAAAAACTCTTCTATTTTCAGCCATGGAAAGATTGTAAAATAAAATGTTAGATTTTCTTTTTATGTTTTTCCTAAATTTGAACTTGTGTGAGAAAATGAAAGTCTATGAAAGTGATATTTATATGCAAAAGAAGAAAAATGTAAAAGGAAAAAATTAGATAAAGGTTCATGGATATATATTTGCATTAATTAGTAGTGTTACATTTATTCAAAATGTGTACATATAAAAAAGATGAGAAACTTACTTTCCATATGAAAATAATTAAAAGCTATTTTTTTATGCACATGTTTCAATATATGATTTTAGAAGTAGATTAAAATTAAAATCTACATTTGAATAATTGTCTTAATAGTTAATAATTTCCCCTAATATTTGAAAATTGTTTGAAAAAAACCAAAAATAATATAAATTTCTTCTTAGCCCCCTCTCATAAATCAAAAAATCAAATTTAAATATGTATTTGACATTATGTGTATCTTTGCAAAAAAAAATTAAAAATTCCCTTTATGTTAAAATTTGTTGTTTTCTTTAAGTACTCATATATATATATATATATATATATATATATATATATATATATATATATATATATATATATATATATATATATATATATATATATATATATATATATATATATTAATGGGTAATTTTTTTTAAATATCTATAAATGTTTGTAATGATACTAGGTATATATATACTTATATATGTATATATACATACACACACACACACACATATTTTTTAAATATTATTTATTAAAAAATAATAATAAAATAAAGAAAAAAATGAAAAAAAATGAAAAACCCTTACCTCAATGGCCATAGGTGGGGAAGGTTGCCCCTTTTCCTCATGGCCTTCTATCAAAGGGAGTCACAAAAGTGGAGGAGGAGTCGCCCCCAAACCTTGGCGGCCCGCAAGTGGTGGTACCACCACAACCAGAAACTGGGATGTTGGTCTGTGGTGGCTCAACCAATGGTGACGTCCACCACATCTAGTGGCAGGGCCGCTGGTCCGTGGCAACACTGCCACTCATGGTAGCCTCCCAACCAACCAAGGAGGGCACGGGCAAGGGGGATTTCACAACCTCCCCCACTATATATATATATATATATATATATATATATATATATATATATATATATATATATATATATATATATATATATATATATATATATATATATATATATATATATATATATATATATATATATATATATATATATATATATATATATATATATATATATATATATATATATATTGTGTGTGTGTGTGTGTGTGTGTGTCCTCTTCTCCCCAAATCTTCCATTAAATCTGCAAGAAAAAAGAATGGAAAAAAAAAGAGGGAAAACGGATATGGGAAAGGAGAAAATTTTAGAATAGAGCATTTTAAGATTTAACCTTAATTCTTGTTTTTATTTGTAGATGTGTAAACCTCTTTAATTAATTATTTAGGTGTTTTAATTTAATCTATTGGGTCATTTAATTCAATTTTGTGGGAAGACTTTTAATTAAATTTCCACACCTTTTTATTTTAAAATATTAAAACTTGGGATATAAAGATGTAAAATTTATATGTGACTTTTGGGGAATTGTTAAATTACCAATGAATAATTAAGTAAAGGGAAACCTTAAATATTTAATGAGGCCTTTTGAATTTTGTAAACTTTAAACATAGCATTAATTTGAATGATGTTAAACTTTTTAATAATTTAAATTAAATATTCCAAATAAGGTAATTGATGGAGTTTTTTAGTAATGTAATAATTTAATATTTAATCCATCTAATAAGCCTAACAAAAGGGTTATTAGTAAAATCTAATTAACCGGCTAACTTATAAATAGAATTATTAGTGCAACTTAATTAATCTAGTTTAATTTATTATACCTATGTAAGGGGGCTAAAATCTAATAATAATTTAATTAATGTTATGGATTAGTGATTTAAATTAAAACATTAAATGAACATTATTAACTGAGATTTTGTCAGGATTAAATAATGTAATTTAATCTTTAGTAGACCTTGTTTGATCCTAGTTGTTGGGGTCGATCCAGTGACGTTGACAAGATGGCCTCACTTGCCATGATTCCTCTTGATCCTTCCTAAAACTTATTCCAGTTTAACCTTGGGATGTTATTTATCCCGACATTATCAATACTTCTTGATTGAACTTTAAAACACTTAGTCGTTCCTTTTACAATATTAGTTAATTAATGCATTTAAAAAAAAATGTTGGTGTATTTTTCCCATAGATTTTGGACATGACAGTAAATGTCAAAAACAATGGTAGATTAATAAGCACAGCACAAGATTTTATCACACAAGCCATGACATACTTGATTAACATAAAAGTCATCAATACTCATAGGATACTATACCATATATGTTATTCAACCCTATTACATACTTTATATGTAATATTATGTTAGAATCATCATCCAAGACTCAATATCACATAAGCATGATGCATGAACAAGACCAGACATAACATGATTTTGATTGATGTTAAGACTATAATTAACTGCACTTAATCATATTGCATAAGCGCAATATGGCATGCCATTAGACCCTTGATAAAAAAAAAGTATGAATAATCATTTACACATTATTTCATTAATCCCAATGCACAAGAACATTAATCACTCCATATTAGTTGGATTCAAATTAGCTATACAAATTTTGCATGAAAAGAACCTATTGAATCATAAGAGCCTTCAAGCAATATCCATACACTCATCATGCACAAGATATAATTTCACTCAACTAGAGTGATGACCAAGCATACTAAGCACACTAAAGAATTTAATAAAACCTTCAAACAAATCCCTTAAAACTCAATAGCAATCCTATCATTAGAATCTTTAAAAAAACATAAAAGTTAATGACATATATGGTATTAAATCCTTTTTGGAGAAGTTGTACAATCATTATGTACAAAAAATTGATGTCTCTAAACCATGATGCACAAACAAGAGTTTGATACAAAATTTTAAAAAGATCATATAACTCAATGGCATGTCACTAGACCCTTCACACAAAAACCATTAAATCACCATGATGCATGAATAATTACATTATGCACACAAAAAGATTTTGATATAACCATTAAACAAAACCCATACAATTCAACATGTGTGTAATTTAACCATTTTGAAAAAATACATATAATCATCATCCATAAAAGCAAGTTCTATGAAGGACTCTGATAAAAAAATGGAGCCCTATTACTTTACTAAATGTATCCTATAAGATCTTGGCTAAGATACTTTCCCTAAGGTTGGAAAACATTTTACCCCATGTAATTAATCCTACACAAACTAGATTTATCAAAGGATGCTAGATCTTGGAGAACTTGGTAACCTCCTGGGAGGTTAGGACTGGGCCAGAGTGTCCAATCAACAGGTTTGCATGCTTCTCCTACATTTAAAAAAAACATATGATAGAATAGAATGGAACTTCATCTTCATGATGCTCAAGAGCTTGAGATTTCCTAAATTTTTTTGTCAGATGATCTAAACACTTATGAATAGAGCTAAGGCTTGGGTGGAGGTGAATGGAGTTCAATCTAAATCTTTTGAAATATCTAGATATATTAGGAAAGGTTTCCCTCCAATACATTCCCTAATTGTCATAGCAGTTGAATGGTTCATAAGGCACAACACTTGGTGAAGGTTTTGCAAATGGGGTTGCAAGCAGAGTGGGTTTAACCATGGAGGAAACTTCATAGTTAAGCGCACTCAAGCTGGAGTAGTACTGGGATGGGTGACCTCCCGGGAAGTCCTGGTGCTTCACCTCTGTGAGCATCACCTAGATCCAATGAGTGCTAAGTGTTCCATTCATTCTCATGAGAGATGGGTTCGTGTGAACCACTACTCATGAAATATGGGTCAATGAGTTTGACTCAAAAAACTACACAGTTAAATCTTGATAGCAATATCACCATTATACTACATACTTAGGGATAATTCATTTTACCCTAAAGTTAGAGGCATCATGATACCTAATGGAGATGAATTATCAAACATACAACTTGTTGATGATACAACACTAACCATTGAATTGGAAGAGAGAAATATTTGCAACCTTATGTGTAAGCTTGACCTTTTTTTGTAAAGAATCAAGGATAAAGATATCTCTTCCTAAATCCAATAATCTTAGGATGGTCTGATCTTTCCCCTGCCTGGTGCAACAAATTTGACCTTGCATGGGGTCTCCTAGTCATCAAGTCAATTTTAGGTATTCCATTTTTCAATTAATCCAAATCTAAATGAAATGTGGAATTGGATCAAAGATAAGATAGATAAGAAGTTGAGTAAATGCAATACTAACTATCTCTCACTAGAGGGAAGGTTTCAAGTCTGCCAAAAAATCCTTTCCTCATACATTATCTACTATGCATCATCTTAGCTCTTCAATCAGGCTCAATTCAATTACATCTAAAAGAAGATCAAAGACTTATTGTGGTCAGATGGTAAGGTGGCTAAAAAGAGACATGCAGTCAGTTGGAAATGGTGTGCTATGAATAAGGACATTGAAGGGATGAGCCTATAAGACCTTAAACTCCAAGGAACTACCCTAGCAATCAAATGGATTTCTAAAGATACACTTGGGGAGGAGACCTAGAAGGTGTTAATTAGGAACAAAATTGCTAGAGCCTGCCCAAAAAAGTCCTCATCTTGGAAGGGACTTCACATTAATGAATTTCTATCATGAAATTTTGCAATTAAAGTAAAGGGATCAAATGTATTTAGGGCCATATGGAAGAAATGGGAAAGTATTAGAGGACTGATATCAAATAAAAGTTTGATTGATGAAAATAATATGATATGTGGGGAAAAGTCAGTATGGTGGAACCTTAGACATGGGGATAAACCATTAGTATTATTACAGAGCTATTCTGCAAGAAAGTGGGCCAACAAAGGTATCAAAAAACTTACAGATATTATCCAAGACATAAATTTAATCAGCTAGCAGGAATTGTGTAATAAATTTGACCTCCCATAGTCTCATTGGACAACCTACACAATGATAAGGAAGGCTTGTAAAAAGTTGGAGCTTCCTAGATTGTGTGAATGTAAGGAAGAAAGAATCTCTCAACTCAAAAGGCCGAATGGTACCATGCTTCCATACACAAAAGACAAATACAACTATAAAACCCTCATAGATAACCATGAAATTCTTGAGCATCTAAATACCAAATAGAAACTAAACTTGGAAACCAGAGATTGGAACAAACTCCTCTTGGAACTATGACATAGACCTCTTGAACCAAAAAAAACCTTTTTCATGTGGCATCTTCTCCTGCATAAACTGCCTATCAAAAAACCAAATGGTGAATTTAAACATGTTCCTTCTGCAAATGTCTAGAAAGTGTTAACCATGTTTTCTTTTATTGTTTCTTTACCAAGGAGGTATGTGGTATTTTTGGCCTTTATTTTCACTATAATTTCAGTCTGCTACATATTTTAAATAGAAATCTCATGAGCCATAGAAATAGATGTAATGTTGTTTGGTCTATACTAACTGTGGAAATAATGTAGATTATTTGGAAGTTAAGGAATGAAGACATATTTAATGGTAGAGCTAGAAACATTGCTAAGTATCTTCAGAGACTCATATATCACTCTATCTCGATGTAGGTTACTATTATAATAAAGATCAATGAAGAAAAATTTGTGGATTTCCTTAACGAAGGGGTTGTGAGAATTTTAAAAAAGGAAGTGGCCTTTGGCTATATCATTGAGCAGACCTAGAAATAAGACATTCCCTTTGATCAAGCCTTAGCCAAACTCAAGAATGAGTTAAAGGAAATATTGGAAAAGGAAATAAATGAGAAGGAAGTGTTAGGAGTGAATGCTTGGTAGTCATTTTGTAGTAGTTTTTGTTGCATTCATGACTATGATTGTCATTGATGTCAACACAGTGATCTTCTGGAGACTCACAGAGAAGCAGACAATGTTTTGATTAGCACACATGGGATATTGTAGTTGGAGCTATGCAATGTTGAGGTTATAATCTTTGATATGTCATATGTCTATGGTTAAGAGCATAGAAAGAAATTCATTTATTCATGAAAGTTATGAGCATTTTGGTGGAAGCAGTATTCAGGCAGTGTTCCTGAGTAACGGTTTTTGGAAATCGAAAGATATCTCCTAATTGGGATGGAATCTATTTTTTCATAGTTAAAGGGAAGTTGGAGACACATTGATAGTGATGTGGTTCATAGTGCAAACTTTGAGGTCACACGAGTGAAGATTTATTGTATTTGGAAGCCGACAGTTTTGTGTAATGTTGATGTAGCGTATGGAAACTTTTATTTTGTAATTGTGTGCTGACTCATTTGTAATTATTTGAGTGTGGTATAAAGGAATGAATTTTTTTTCTTGTTGTATAGAGAAAATGTGTATGAATGTGAGCATGGTATGGTTGAATGCGAATGTATGCATGAAGTGAAGAAAGGAGCCAATGAAGTTGTGAAAGTGAAATTGTGAAGGAAGACATGCGAAGTATAGAGATATGAAATTGAGATCTGGTGTAGTAGTGAGTGCGGTTTGGCATAGTGAGGAGGTAACATATTTCATATTATTCTGCTGAATAATCTTAAGGTCAGTTGGACAGTGTGTTCAGTGATCTTACCATTGAAGCTATTTGGGCAGTGGGTCCCTCTGTCTTCCATAACTCCTAATCGGGTTAGAATCTTTTAATAGGGATTCAAAATCTCCTAATAGGTATTCATATGCATTGAATTTATTTCATAAGACTCCTAACAGAGTCCATCCTTTCACAAGGAATATTCATATTAGTGCATCTTTTGTGGGCATCATTCCCACTGGGGTTTACTCTTTGATCAAGAGGTTCCCTAGT
This sequence comes from Chamaecyparis obtusa, assembly GCA_027943335.1. Lineage (NCBI taxonomy): Eukaryota > Viridiplantae > Streptophyta > Pinopsida > Cupressales > Cupressaceae > Chamaecyparis > Chamaecyparis obtusa. The sequence goes on from BSBK01013409.1 coordinate 11,645, forward strand.
CAACATATCTTGTGTTATTGTGTCATTGTGAATGAATATCTTTCTATGGTTGGTAATTATATTGCTTACATGGTTAAATGCTGATGAAGTTGATAAAAGTTATAATTATCAGATAACTGATTCACCCCCCCCTCTTAGTTATCTTGGTGGACTTTACTTTCTAATAGGAAGACCTCGTACAAGACACTCTAGTAGTTGCATTTCCAGTCCAGGTTGTACCACAACAACCTAAAGCAATCATTCCAACATACCCATACAAAAATTTCATCTAGAATGATAAGATTCTGAAGTGGATTGAAGGAACCAGTGGCTGGATTGCTTGGGCAGTCAAAGGTCTCAATGAAAATTAATCAGCATAAACTCTTCCTTTTTGTATTTAAATTTTACTATGTATATTTGACTAGGTGATGCCTTGAGTATTAGGGTATATTGCTCCTAATCAGGAGTTATATTTTGTATTGACAAACTCTTTGTATGACACTTTGAAATAGTGTAAATGGTGTTTATATTATAATCAATAAAAAATTCTATGAAACCCTACACACAAAATCCATATAACCAAACTAAGCACATAGTAATAGTTTAATGCCAACTTTAAACAAAAAATATTTAACTCAATGAACTTTGTCGCTAAAATCTTCACAAAAACAACCATACCATTTCCCTACTAAAAATGAATGTCTATTAATCATGACATAAGAACAAGTAAATCATGCCCTTAGAGTTTGTTGTGATCAATAAATAAGACTTATATAGTAGAATGATATGGCATTCAACTCTTCACAAAAAATTGATATAACCACATCATGCACAAGAGTGAGTTTAAAGAAAATCTTCACACAAAATCAATTTAATCATCTTGATTAGAAATAATCAAATAACCATGATTCCTAAATAAGCACATTAATAACACCATGCAAATTTGATACACTCTTCAAATAAAATCCAATATTCAACAACACATTTTCCATTCATCCCTTCAAATGGAACCCACACAAGCTAATTGTTGAGCATTGTTTTTACACAAGACATCGACTAAGAATTTGGATTGCAAATTCTCCTCTTGTAAGAAGCATACATTCACTCTCAAGGTTCCTTATAGGCTGGGTCTCAACTATATGGATAACTCAATTGAAGATAAATGTGAAATTGTTCACAAGGAGGCCTTTGTTGGTTCAATTCTTGGAAAGGCTGCAAAACAAATCTTAACAAAATAATTTTTTTGCATTTTCTGGGTTAAGATGAACATATAATTTATATTGTGCAATTTAAACATAAATCTATGATTAATAAATTTTTTAAATAAACAAGAACAAGTTGATAGTAACAAGAAAGTGGAATTAAATGACATTATAAGAAAATACCTAGAGGACATAAACCAATGATATACCAAGCTTGTGAATTAAACCATCAAGGAATTTTAAAGAAAACGTACACAATATGAATCAGAGTTGCTCACAAATCATAAGATGCAGGTGAAATCATCAATGGAACATAAATAATAGATGCAATGTTTCTCAAAATTCATCAAATCGTGAAGCTGCCATGAATACACACACACACGAGACAAATTTATCCTTAAGCATGAAATAAATAATTCCTCAATAATTTGTCACAACAAGATGATACAACGATGAAAAAATCCAAGCTACTGAATACCATAGATATAACATGCAATAAAACAAATGGCTCTATGAAATAGATGAATATCAAACACAAATTCATAAATTTCCCAAAGATAGCAAAATTTTTACACTACGATTGAAGCACCAAAATGCATTAAACTTTATTGCAACAAAATGTCAACTTTATTATATTATTTCAAGAAGTATATATAGAGATTGAACTTCTAGAACAAGAAAACCGTAGCTAGGGTTTCAACTACGCATAAAACTGAAAATAAAAATTAATCTAAAGCTTACTAAAGAAAAACTACTTCTAAACTATCCCTCAACATGTTTGTATGAGTTCTAATCCTTTTTTATTATAATTACATGATAAATCAAGGCCAAATACATCCATCAAACAAGATATCAATGTTGGAGTTCCACCATTTGTTGAACTAGAGTCTTCTTCAAAACTTGGAGTTCTTCCTTGGAATCTTCATCAAGGCTCCCCTTCATGAATTCAACTAATTGATATCCCCAAGGTTTTAAAAAATGACCCCAAACATGCAGGCAATCTAACCCAAAACAAGCTCTTCAAGAAAATTTTTTATGTCGAAACGACCTCAGAATTTCTGACCCCAAACCTTACTTCGAAAAAGATAGACTGAAAAAATGACTAAGTGTAACCCTTATAACTCACAGGATTTTTAGACTTTTAGAGTCTGAAAGGCCAAAAAATTGAACTAGGAAAAATGGCTAAGTGTCAGAATTTCCTTATTGCAAAATTTGACTAAGTTAAAACTAAACACTTAGTCTTTTGGAAGGATCTCTAGGTGATCTTTGTAAAACTTCTTTGTCACTTCTTGGACTTCCTCAAATCTTAGCAACTCCATGGGTGTTAACTTCCCTTGTTGCTTCTTCGTAAACCTCAAAAGTTTTGTACCAAACTTCTACATGCAAAAGTAGTTGTCAGTAATGTCTTATTGAAAGCCTAAAGAATATTCTAACTACCTAAGATAATTGCATAAGAAAAACAAACCAAAACCATAAAGAAAACAAAAAAGACCCTAAAAATTGGAAAAAAACCAGACAAAATCTAAAACCAATCCTCTACTGGAGTTTTTGGACTTCTGAACCTTCAAAGTCTGAAAAGACAATCAGACTCTGAAAGTTTGAATGTTTGATATTTTGTGCACGAGGTGTAGGAAATTTGAAGTTCCCATTTTCCTTCAAAGCTTCGGAGTGTGAAACTATGAAAAACCAACAAACTTTGAAACTCTGCAAAACCAACAAACTCTGAAACTCTGAGAAACTCAATAAACTTTGAAACTCCAAAAACCTAGCAAATAATGAAACTCTAGAAAACCAACAAGGTGATCAACCTTTTGGGGTTTCAAAGGTCTCGGGACCTCTAAAAGTCCAAAAGTACAAAAAAGAGATAAAAAGACTAAGCCTAAAAAAAACTCAAACTAAACACAAAACCTTAGAGGAAAAGTAGAAGTTGGAAGGAAGAGAGATGTACTAAGAAATCTAAAAAAATGTATCCAACTATCGGGAGCACCATCAGGGCTCACAATTTGACTCATTAGATACCTAGCTAGGCTTACCCTAAGGACTTGAAACCACCTAAAAGGTTGAAGGACCCAAAAGGTTGAAGGACCCAAAAGGAAAAGGGGCTCCCCATTAGGCCAAGTGGCCAAAAAGGGGCATGTGTTGTGGAACCACAACAAATAGCCCCAACAAAAGGAGAAATGACAAAGGCATTTCTTTACCTGAACACTTTCTCTAGAAACTATCTTGTAATAAACTAAACACAAGTGCCATTCATGAAAACATTATTCCACCAACTTTTCAAATTTAAGTCCTTTATTGTTTCATCCAGTGTGTGCATCTGTGTGGCCATTCCTTTGACACTTGGATGAAAACTACCCAGATAAGAAGCACTTGGAACCAATCTTAGCTTATTGTCATAGGTTTCCACAATCTCATTCTAACCTTTCTCTACTATCATTCATACTTTTATAGCCCCAGTAGAGGTTGCTAGAGTCACCCTTCTTTATCTTTTGACAAGATGTGAGATTTTTTTATTGTTCGGAGGGCTCTTTTAGAGTCAACATAATTTACATGGAAGATGACTTGCTTGAGCCATTGTGCTATGAATATTGTCACTTCTTCAATTATCTTCATTTCATCACTTTTGGTATGCTAAGAAAACACATAGGCTATGCTACCTTAGCATTTGCATTTCTGATTTCTTCTTTTCTCTTTTTTTGGAAACCTGGATAGGGATTAGGTTGTCCTAGCTAGGCATTTGAACTTTGGTTTTCCCTTTTTGACCTTGTCTATATGTGTTCCTCCTTTTGATTTTATCTCTTCAAGTCAAGATGTAGACAAAGAAGGGTTATGAGATCTAAAGTCACCCATAACAATGAGCTCCAATCAACTCTAGCTGATACTTACCCAAGAAACCAATAATCCCAGTATCATGCTTAAAGTGTGTAATGTCTTGAGGATGATCATTTTTTAACATCAACTTGATTTCCTATGAAAGGTATCACCATTCATAGTCCTTGTATACAATTTCTTGCAAGACAAATTCCTTTAAACATTTTGACTAGGAAATACCTCTACCTCTACCTCCTATCAAAGACCACTTGGGATGGACCACATGCAAGGAAAAACCATGAAAAAAGAACTTACCCCAAGAACAATAAACAAAAAGAAGAAACAAACTCAAGGAACAAAGACAAACACCCTAACAAAACAAGAAACAAGAAACAAAAATAACTACTAAAACATAAGGGAAACTAACTACTTAAAAAAAGTTAAATTATATGCAAAAGACTTAGAACAACAAGCATATGGTTTTTATTTCCATGCAGTAGCAATAATGCACCATGTATAGTTCTAAAGAATGCAAACTCATCTTTGTACTCAAAAATAAAATTTAGACAAGTTTTGTTCAAATTCTGGGTATAAATTATACAAAATCAGAAGTTGTGGTGACTCTCCATAATAATGATCAATCCACAAACAAGTTTTTGCACCCTTAGCATCATATTCAAATTGTAAATTATCAAAATGTAAGAGATAATGGAAAGATACCACCTGATTTAGTGAGTCCCTTGTTGACCTTATCTATATGTGTTCATCCTTTTGATTTTATCTCTTCAAGTCAAGATGTAGACAAAGAAGGGTTATGAGATCTAAGGTCACCCATAACAATGAGGTCCAATCAACTCTAGCTGATACTTACTCAAGAAACCAACAATCCCAATATCGTGCTTAAAGTGTGTAATGTCTTGAGGATGATCATTTTTTAACATCAACTTGATTTCCTGTGAAAGGTATCACCATTCATAGTCCTTGTATACAATTTTTTGCAAGATAAATTCCTTTAAACATTTTGACTAGGAAATACCTCTACCTCCTATCAAAGACCACTTGGAATGGACCACTTGCAAGGAACAACCATGAAAAAAGAACTTATCCCAAGACCAACAAACAAAAAGAAGAAACAAACTCAAGGAACAAAGACAAACACCCTAACAAAACAAGAAACAAGAAACAAAAATAACTACTAAAACACAAGGGAAAATAACTACTTAAAAAAAAAGTAAAATTATATACAAAAGACTTAGAACAACAAGCATATGGTTTTTATTTCCATGCAGTAGCAATAATGCACCATGTATAGTTCTAAAGAATGCAAACTCATCTTTGTACTCAAAAATAAAATTTAGACAAGTTTTGTTCAAATTCTGGGTATAAATTATACAAAATCAGAAGTTGTGGTGACTCTCCATAATAATGATCAATCCACAAACAAGTTTTTGCACCCTTAGCATCATATTCAAATTGTAAATTATCAAAATGTAAGAGATAATGGAAAGATACCACCTGATTTAGTGAGTCCCTAGCAATGTGAGTATACTCACCCAATGCGATTTCTTATTTTGGAGGTCTCAACTTATGGTACACCACTCCATCCTCCTCAAGTACATGCACACCACAAGAGAACACATGCATTAGTGATGTACTATACCTGTCATTACAACAAGGTTCAAAAGATAAAACATCAAAACTATGATCCTTGTGATAATCATCATTAGTCCTAATTAATAAATCATCACATTTAACCTCAGTAGGACTAACAATTTCACTCATAAACATGTCTTTTGAATTGAAAGAATCATTATTATCAGAATTCAAATTATTTTATCCCTAGAGCCTCAAAGAAACATGTTCAAAACTATACTTACCTTCTAAGGTGATCTCCCAAGATAATAAGAAATTCATGACAACTTACTTCTGAATGTACCTCAAATGGATGAATTCTACACAAATTGGCTACTGCAAGGTCTGAAATGTGCATGCAATACCCATAAATGGACATTTATTTACTCAAACATGATACCAAATCAAGCACTTTGTCTACCTCATCTGATGACAAAGATAGAGAGTCATCTTGTTTGTTGATTTGCAAGCATTGAGAATCCTCTACCTCATAGCATGATTTGTTATCTTCATCATGTTCTTGCAAATCATAAACTGAATTTAGCAAATCAGAAATAAAAGAGTTATGAAGATTCATTTTCAATCTCGATTGTCAGCTATGTGTGAGTAATGTGGACTCTAGGACAACCATTTGATCACCCTTTTGAACCTCATGTATCTCCTCCTTTTTATTTTCATCATGATTAGCATTCAAACAATAAAGGGCATCATCACTCATGATTTCAAAAGAATAGACTTCTTCACTTTCACTTGTAATGAAAATGTCTATGAATGTGTCTATAATTCCACTCTCTGCATCATTTTGAAATGTCTCACCATCATTTTCTTGTATGTTGATCACTTTACATCCCTCAATAGGCCAATACATCTCTTCCATAGTCTCTTGAGTTTGATCATGTTCATCTTCTTGCTTCCTTGATTGACTGTCCCAATGATCTTCTATAGAAATCAATACATCTTCAATAGTCATCTTTCCTTTCACATAGAGCTCCATCTTTGTAAGAAAAATAGGACAATCTATCTCACAATGTTGATTCATGAGGTGTATCTTACATCCTTCCAACCATGCAAAATTTGACAATGACATAAGAATACCCAATTCTTGCAACTTCTCATTTAGTCTACTTTGTTCAAGTGGAATATCCACCCAACAATGGCTATCTTTGTCTTTGTCATGTGAATCTTTTTCAATATCAAAAGAGATAGAAAGATCACTTTGTGAAGATGTTAAAGATTCCTCACTGGTTGATATTTCGTGACAATAATTTTGGGGCAGCATCATCCTCTTGGATTTTTACATCATTTATTAATACTTCATGACTGATTTTTACAAAAAAAATCATTTAGTAACTTAAATTCTTGATTAAAATTCAGCATTTAGGACCATTTCATTTTCATTGTTGCACAACTTATCATTCTGATCCAATTGACCAACAAGATTTTCATTTGAAATATCATCATGATCTGGTGCATTCAATATTGGAGTATAACTAGAATATGACAATACTATCAATGAAGCATCATTGGGAGGTGAAATAATTGCATCCAAGGTTGTAGCATGAGCATTTTGACCCCAAATATGATCTTGAAAGTAATTCATCTGATTATTTCAATTGGTTGATTGCATCATTTGGATATCAAGCATGTTGTTATTGGTTGATGAGATGATTGCATCTGATTTGATGTATTTGTTGGGTTGACATAGAGCTGTAATGATCAACAACATTCAATCAATTGCATATTGAAACATCCATCAGGACCATTTGTAACATCACATCCACATCATGCTAAGAAAATAGCCTTGTTAAATGCATCATGCAAGGTAGTAATCTCACCAAAAGATCTAATCGTGCTTGCAAATGAGACATCCAAACACCATAAATAATGCTCTTTTAACATTGAATCGTGCACCATCCTTTTTGAAGCTTGAACTATTTGATATATGAGAAGAAATTGATGATTGAACTTGACAATGGACTCTTGAAGGGTCCTTATCAAAGTAGAAAAATAAAATAATGACTCTTGTGAACTCACATTGGGATCAAATTGAATTAAGAATAAATCATTGAATTCAACCCATGAGAAAATATAATTGGATGGGAGTCTCTCATACCATTGAAGTGTTACACCTTGAAATGTCCTAAAAAATAGATTGCAAACAACATCTTCATATTCAATTTTGAGAAAAAATATTAGATCCTTGCAAATCCTTACATGATTTGTAGCATTTTGTCCATTATTGGGGAAGAAAAAATGGAGCCTATTTTGTGAATGTAAAGGAATTGTTATCTATAAAAGTTGCACCCAAAATTAAGTCCCAAAAACAATTAATCACTTCAAGAAACATGGAAACACTCCAAGGTTGTGGGTAACCTATAGCTAGAATGAATCTTTGGATTCTAGGCTGGTTCCTATATGATACTTGACCTAAAGTCCCAAAACTTAACATTCTGACGAAAAGGGATAGAAGGATAACATGAAATAAAATCTAAGTCCTAAAGGGTGATGCACCAAACTGAAACTTGCAACATACAAAAGAATAATTCCTAAAAATAAAACTAAATGCAATCATAAACTCACACAACCCATTACTTTATGTTCATGCATAAGTATTTCACAGAATGGTCTGAGAAATTATGTGTTTAGGAAGGAAAGATAAACTTTCACAACACAAAACTATGAAAATGTAGTACCCACCCATAGTTTGCTTCTAGTTTGCTTTCTATTTCAGTTGTTGGCCGAATACTTTTAGGTCACTTTTGATGTGATCACTTATTATTTTAATAAATGATGATTATGGATTATGTTCATTATATGTGTATCATGTGATTCCATAGATTAGATGATGAGATTATTGTGATGTTATGTTTATGTTTTATATCGGTTTATAATGTTACTGACCCCATACTTGCATGTGTATGGTTATCATGTGTGTGTATTTGTTTGGCGTATTTGTGTGGTAGAGGACGGAGGTGTAGTTACTTGCATAGTCGAGATCCACACGACTGACCGTACCCTATCATTGTGTGCTATATATATATTTGATATACATGCTTCATCTTGTGATGACAGGTTTACAGGTACATGGCATCATCTTCCCTAAATTGGCAGGAGTGAGCGTGCCCATAAACATTCATCTCAATGGTAAAGAGGGGAGATAATACATAGACCCAAAACCCTAACCTAAGCCTAATTGTCCTAGGATTGGACGAGTATCAGTTTGACTACCCTAGCTGAATTCATCTAGTTGACATGGATTCATGGATCCCTTTCTGGTGTTTACTTGGTTTTACTTCATTTTATTTCAGTTGATTTATTTCTTATGTGGGTGATTTTCTGTGATTTATTGATTAATGATTATAGTTAAAATTTAATATCAATCATGTTCCTAGGTTTATTTGAGAAAATTCAATTAAAAGTTAAATATTTGATTATTTGGATTTAATTGATTATTTAATTGGTAATTAGATTTAATTATGCTTGTGTGCTTTATTAAATAATTAAATATTTAATTGCATGGTTCTAGGATTCTTTAAATATGTAATCTATTTAATATGAATTTTAATTATTAACATGTGCATTATTGAAAAGTGAATTGTTCTCAAAAGTTATCAACCTATTTCAAAAAGTCAAGTTTAGTTGTGCATGAAAAGTGTTTTTAATTATTAATTAAGATTTATTTTTAATTTCTGATTTGGAGTTGATGTGGGAGTTAGATGTTGAGTTATCTTTAGGGTTGCATGAAATGGGGAATTGAATCCCTATTAGGGGGAATTTCATTCATTTTAGCATTAGACAAGTTTTGGAGGAGAATTTTGGGAGAGCTTGTGTGATTTGGATTTTGGAGAATTTTGCCTGTTGTGGATTGCTTATTGATTTTGGCTACATTCTGCATCTAGAATTCTTGGTGTTGCATCCTTCGCAGGTTTAGATCTACAGGTTGGATTCATTCTAGGATCAATTCTTTCTATAGATCTTCAGAGGTTTTTAGTTTCAGTTTTAGCTTTGGATCCAAGGTAGGCTTTGAAATCCTACCTGATAGTTTTATTTTGCATTTGTTTGATTTTCTTTATTTGTGCAAATTTTAGTGTATTTCAATAAATAGATATGTGTTCTTTGAATTCTGGGTATTTAGAAAACCCTAGTTTAGTTGATTTTATGTTTTTATTAAAATTTAGTATAGTATTGTTATACATAGTATTGTGATTACCACATACCCTGCGACGTGCAACGGATGTGAGTTTACTTAGATTTCATGGATGTCCATGAGGATTGTAATTTATGATGTATGATGTAATTGTAATATTTATGTTATGGAATCTTTTGTTGATGTTACTTTAGTTGTGTTATGTTCTTAAGTAATTCTACATCATGGGACCCTCAAGTTTTGTAATCTATTTTGGATGTTTTGTTAATGTGAGTAAAAGGTAATTGCTTCCACACTGATGTTTATCTTGTATGTTAACTTTAGAAAAAATAAATTATTCACCAAACTTAGTAGCTTGTTTTAGGTTAATCTCTCTTGGGTTCCCTGGCGGGGCGTTACATCTGGTATCAGAGCGGAGTTTCTAAACTGGGAACTCTGGGTATGTACGCTCATTAGGTTTTGTGTAGTCTAAACTTGAAACTAAACATAAACATATAACATTATTGTTTTCAGACCATTTCTTTGTGATTATGTTATCTTTTGTTTTTGTTTCGAGTTATGTTGTGAGACATTGTCTGGATCTCTGTATGTTGTAGGAATCATGGCTATGACTAGATCTGCTAGAGGTTGTGGCAGAGGTTGATCTAGTAATCATGGGAGGGGTAGACATCCTAGCCCTTCTATGAGTGTCAGACAGGTTAGCCACCGTGAGAAGTCTAGAGATGACTAGAGAGAGGATCACCAAGCTGAGTCTGAAGGACTAGACATGAGACAACTCTTGTAGGTGATTCTGAATCATCTTGGTCCTAAGCAAGTTAGAGTGGAGCAGGTTATTTCTAATCACTCTTAGAGAGAAGAGAGAGAGAGAGATCTAGGAGCCCTCCAAGGAGGAACTTCACAGTTGATCCTACTGTTGTGGTAGTTAATCACATGAGGGACCTAATGAGAGGGTGACCTATTCCCTTTGATGGGAAAGCTACTAGTTTAGAGGTAGAGACTTGGCTGATAGATTTAGAGCGTAGTTTTGTGATGCATCCATTTAGTAGCAATACTAAAGCTAGGTATGAAACTATGCAACTTACTCAGTTTGCAGTAGTATGGTGGAAGATAGAGGAGGAGAAGATAGGGCTTCAGATGAATATTGTCACTTGGGAGTTGTTTATTGAACACTTCCAAGAGTGCTTTCTTTCAGATCAATGGAGGCGACAGAGAGAAGATGAATTCCACAATTTGAGACAGTTGACCTTGTCGGTGGGAGAGTACGAGCGCCAATTTTTTCATCTCAAACATTATGTTGGCTTCGAACAGGATACAACTCTCCTAGTTATGCACTTTGTGAGGAGGCTTATTGCTCTCATAATTGGGGATGTTAAGCTCTTTGAGCCTTGTATACACCCTAAAATGGTCGCCTAGACTTTGGACCCCATTTATTAAATTATCAAATTCCTGAATCAATACTTTGCAAAATTCAAATCAATTCCTTTGATCAATCCTAATTAGTTCAATCATTTCAATATTTCTTAAGGTTTGATCAATTTATTTAATTAAAAGAAATATTCTCTCTTAAATAAATAAAATAGCCTTATTTAATTGAAAGAAATATCTTTTAAATAAAATAATTTTATTTAATTAAAATCCCTTTTAATTAAATGATTTTATCTTGTTTAAATAATATCTCCATTTTAAATATATAATGTTATCTTATTTAATTAAAAGAGAATCATTCTTTTAAATAAATAAATAAATAATCCTCTTAAAGCTCTTTGTGATGAAAAAAGGGAAACAAATAATTAAAAATAAATAAAATTCCTTTTCTCTCCACACTTTCTAAAAAAATGAGCTTTCTTTCCTCTTTTTGGATTTATCCCACATTGCTCTTGAGGATGCATTCTCCTCCACATTTTTCTATATAAGGAGCCCTCTCCTTCTCATTTCAGATCCGAATTTTCATACTGTTGTTATGTTGCAGGTTTTCTTGGTGATATTTTGGAGTTTTGAAGATTATTACATTCTAGCTTTCATATCTACATTAGCTTAATCTTCATAGCATCTTAGCTTAGTTTCCTTCATTGTTTTAGCTTAATCTTCACATAGTTAATTAGTAAAGGAGAGTAAAACTTGCATTTCAATAACATAGTTTATTTCTTTGCATTGTTATCATCTAGATTAGTTTCATTTAACATGCAATAACTTGATGATCAATGGAGATTAGCACTCTTGCTTCTCATCCTTGAATCTCTCATTTCTTGGTGTACTTGCATAGGTTTAACAAGGTCGATCTGAGGGCCTCATATACAACCCTTGCACTCCATGAATAGAGAGTTGTGAATCACTATTTGAGACCTCATTGTTGAGTGTTCTTGGATGTAATGATTCACAGAAGTCTGACTACTTTCTAGCACACATTTTTGGCGCCCACTGTGGGGCCCTGAAATGGGTTTCCCTTCTATTCTATCAATCTTCTATCATTTCTCTATCAAAACTCCCCTACTGCTGCGTGTTCTGGTGTTTTTGAAGTAGTTTTTGAGGTTAAGGGTTTCAAGTTTTTTTTTCAGATCTGGTATTCTCTGTGGGACATTATTTTTTGTTTATTTTTTGCTTGCAAAATTTTTTTATTTTTTTATTTTTAGCACTTTTTCTATCAAAACTATGATTTTTTAATTTTTTGTCTGTACTTTTGTGTGTCATTGTTATGGAATCTCGTGTGAAGTTTCTAACTGTATCATGGGAAGTTTTTCTAGTACTAGCATTTCTGCGTGTGACAAAGGGGTTTTCTCACGTGGGCCTATGTTCTTTCTCATGTGAGCTCTTGTACTTTCTTGCACAAGCCTTCATACATTCTCATGTGGGCTTGTGCTTTCTTGTGTGCGGTTTGGTACTTTCTCACATGACCCTGGGTACTATCTCACATGGAATTCCATGACAGCAGAGACCTAGAATTCCAGAGTTGCTAGTTTTACTTGCTATTTCCTATTTTTTGACCTTTCCAGATTGCTGAGATTATTCTGGATTCTGATTCTTTGAGATGGCACATCAATGACCTTGCATTGCTTGGAACCTAAGGTAATTTTTTGATCTCTATAACACTTGGTTTCGGGCATAAAATTAATCTCGTGTGTTTGGCTTGAGTGATTTATCACTTTCATAAACCACATTTCAATTTTGGACTTTAAAAAGAATATAGATTCATTTCTTGCATAAGTGTTCCACATAGATAAGTAGGCCCTATTAACACTATTTGTGGTTCTTGAGAGAGTGGGTTTCCAGTGAAACTCTTCTCAATGAGAGAACCCTTGTAGGTAGGGAGGTTACTAGAACTGTCTTTGCATTCTATTAGATTTGTAGTCTTTGAATTTTTGATTGATGCATTCTCTCTCTCGAGAGGTTGATAGATCATGAGTTATTGACATTACGAATCTTGGTGAGATAGTTTTAGTCTTAGCGTGTTGAAATGAATTTGTCTTCTATGTTTGGGTGAAGAGAAAAGGATAAAGGATTATGCTCTACTCCCTTTTTGGGTAGTAACAGAAACTCAGACCCTTGGATCTAATCCAAGTCCCCATGTAGTCCTTATAGTGAGTCACCTTTTAGAGAGGGTTAACCGTAGTGGACATTCCCTTCATTAGGTAAACCACGTTGATGGAACCTCAAGCGATAATAGCCACTTTTGTTGTGGTAGTGACAACCGCTATACAAATGTCCTTGTTGAAGAAATCTCCACGGGTATAGTTTCTTGATGGGCTGTTAGATCTCCTTAGCATCTCCGATTGATTAAGTTCTCGGAATGTGTCAAAACCCCGGTGTGCCTGGATTGGATTTTGCCTTCTTGAAATTGTAAAAGTTGCAGAGTCAAGCCATTATTAAAAACCATAGTGCAGCCAAATTTTTCTTTTTAGGACTATGTGTGTGATTGGAAAAACATTTTGGAGAACATACACAAGTAGTATCTTTAAGGAATAGCATACTAAGTCAATATTCATGTTCATGAGCAAGGTTACTTTGTCCCTTGCTCATTGTTTGAAGATTTTTGCTTGTTGAAACTCCATGGTTGATGTTCTATGTGCTTGATAAATGCTGAAAATCTATTAATATGCCTAGTTAATCTCTTAAAATGAACAAAAAATTGAGTTCCTGAGTTTACAAACTTGCTGATTAAGTGGCCTAATCCTATTTCATCGCTTGGCTATGCACATTCTCATGCGAGCCTGGTATTTTCTCACACAAGATTTCATTTCCTCACGTGGGACTGCATTCCCTCGCGCAAACCTATACCCTGGTCTGTCAAAACAGTGAGCTATTTTTTATCATTTTCAGTCCTCCTTAGTTGATCTAGATCAGATTAAGCTACTCACCCTACTGCTGGAAACCTATTTTCACTTGGGATTCTTGTATTTTTGACCTCTTGAATTAGTGACCTTTGATTTTACAAGTAACCTTGCTTGGAATCGGTAAGTCAGAAATCATCTTTGTTGAGTAGATACACTTTGGATTCTTTGATAACATACTTGGAGAGTCTTAGTAGTCTCTTGTCCAATCCACTTCCACCCAAAATCAATTTCAATAAGATATAACTCAATTAAAATCATCCTCTTGATCTATATGTGCTAGGATACTTATCTATTGATTGAGCACCTCTGTGGCAGTGTTGATTGACACCTTTTGCAATTTTCTATCTCACCATCTCTCTTTTGGAAAATTGAACACTTTTACTATCCTGGTTTGATACCAACATATCTTCAAGTCATCTTATCATCGAGTGCTTTTCCTTTCATGTCAGTTACGACAAGGTATCAAGTGAGTCAAGAGAAATGACCTTAGGTTGTCTTTAATCAATTACCCCCAGTCCAAACTCGTCAAAAGCATAAGGGAAAGGAACCCATATTTGACCAATCACCTAGGAGCAAGTCTACTAAGTTGAGGACCCCCTTAGCATCTTCCCATTTAGGTATGGATATGAGTTATACCATGACTCGACAGGAGAGGGAAGCTATGGATCAAAACCTTGATAACCTCTACGAAAGACACAGAGACAACATTTTGTTTGGTAATTCCTCTCATGATGCTCAACCTAGTTCACCCCCCATCAATACTAGGTATCTAGATGCACATCAAAGCGCTGAAAGGCATGAGAGACGAGCTCACCCAGAATAATGGTCACAACATGAAGACCAAGACAATGAACCTGGTGATGCTCATGTCAATGCAACATATACCAATGATTTGTACAAATAGTGAAGACCAAACTCTCCACTTCAAACAACCTCAAGGTATACAAGTGAAAGGCTTAAAAGGATTGAGTGCGAGAAGAAAGCCTTTCTAGATCAGCAAGCTGCGAAGCAAGAAAAGTTTAGACAACTTGAGGCGGAGAGACAAGCTTTGTTATAATTTGAAAGGAAAGCCTCTCAAGAAGAGCAAGGTATGCTTTTAGCCCAACAACTTAATACCCAATTCAACAATAGGGGTGCCAATAGTGGCAACAACTCTCCTTCCTCCACTCCTTCTAGAACACCACGTAGTGGAAGGCATTCAAGAACCCCTTCAAGATCTCCTAGTCCTAGAGGAAGAAGGACCTCACAACATGCCCATTATAGGAGACAAACACCTCCTAGGAACTCGAGGCAACCTTCCCAGTGTGCTCATTGTAGTTCTCAACATGGGGGTAGTAGCTCAGACTTTGATCTTAATTCTCAGGACTTCATGAGAATGCAACAAGAGCCACTCTTCCAACAATATGTGGAGAAGTACTTGGAACAAAACAAAGATAAGTTCCTCAAAAGTCTAATCAACAAGGGTGCAAGAGTCCCTTATAATTTTGATGTGGATAAAAAAATTAAGAAACAAAGTCCATCACAAGAAGAAGAAATATGACAAATGAAGAAAATGATCAAAAAAATTTTGGTACCTAAGAGTTCATTCTCACTAGACTCAATTTTTCCTAATCCTTTCGACAAGAGTGTGAGCATGAAGGATTTTCCCAGAAGGGTTGAAGTCCCTCAATATGACAAATATGATAGTAGTGGCGATCCACATGATCATGTACACCAATTTTACACTATGAGCTTTGAGTTTCACCAAGATGATTCCTATCTGATGAGGTTATTCCCAAGGAGTCTTAAGGGGCAAGCAATGGAATGGTTTACCAACATAACTCCCCCTGTCAAGACTTTCAAAGAGCTTGTTCATAGATTTGTTCAACACTTTTCGTACAATCTTTCAAGATCTGTCACTATGTTGGACCTATGTAACCTAAAGCAAAACCAAGGGGAATCCTTTGTCTCATTCTTGCAAAGGTGGAGGTGACAGTGCTCTCGTTATCCTAGGACCATTCATGAAGATGAGAAAATTGACATCCTTGTCAGCAACTTGGTTCCTGAAATGCGGTATGAGGTTCACAAGATGATCTTCAATTCCTTCGATAACATGGTCGACACCGCATGCAGAATTGAGGATGTTTTAAAAGAGCAAGGAATTTTGACTAGATATGGCAATAATAACAACAATGGTCAAAATAATAACAATGCTAATAGGGATAAGGGGAAGAACTCACACTAGAAAAAGAACAAGCAAGTGGTTAATGACGGAGTTATGGATTCTTCTCAACCTAAGGATTAAGGTGTCCTTCACTTATCTAGTGTTGTGCAAGCTATGAAGCTCAACACATCCAACCAACAAGAGTATAAATCAAGGTATCAAGAAAAGCCCAAGAAAGAGAGGCACCAATTTTCAAAGCTTGGTGATTCCTATGAGGATGTTTTCAAAATGCTTATTGCCAACAATCTTGCACATCCTCAAGATCCTACAAAGCACCATATTCCTAATGTTAAGCCACATTGGTGGGATGAGAAAGCTTTCTGCAAGTTTCATAATGGCATTGGGCATACCATTGAGAATTTTTGGAAAATCAAGCACATTATCCAAGATCTCATTGAGAATGGAAAGCTTAAGGTGATTGGGTTGAACACTAATGCTGATCACAAAGCATTTAAAGAGTCGTTGCCTAAGTATGACAAGGGGGAAACCTCTAAACCAAAGGATGGAAAGGTTGCGGTCAACTACACCTACACAACTGCAGAAAATGTTGTCAACATGCTTGAAGTTGGGGAGGAAAGTGTCAACATGATGAGGAACAAGGATCCCTATGGTTACGAATCCTATGAAAACTCTCCCCCTATCTTTGATGAAGAACTTGTTGTGGTGCTGAGGGGTCCTCACTCTAGGATGTCATCCCAGGCTCTTAATGCTATCACAAGGAGTCAAGACCCTGTTGTCATTAGGGGACCCAATTCAGGTCAAACCAATAAACCAAAGCTAGTGGTATCCAAGAATGCCACCATAAAACCAACTGTCAACCCCAAGTTGAATTATAACCTTGTTGATCAGTTACAAAGAACACCAGCTCATATTTCAATCTTGGAGCTTTTAGAGTTGTCCCCAAGACACAAACAAGTCCTTGAAAATGCTTTGCACACAACCAATGTTCCCAAAAATTTAGATGTCGACCAATTCCAAGGCATGGTTAATCATATTACCAGTCCTCACTACCTTACATTCTTAGAAGATGATGACAAAGCCTTGAACCACCCGCATAATCTTTCCCTTCACATCGAAGTCATGATCCATAAAACCCATGTCAGGTGTGTGTTGATAGATGGGGGTGTTGGGCTCAATATTTGTTCTTTGAGTCTGTTAAAAACTTTGGACTATTCTGAGGAAGTGATCGATACCAAAAAGAAGATCACTATAAAAGCCTATGATGAGGTAGAAAGGAGTTCCAAGGGGTTAGCTATTCTTCCTGTCAGGATTGGCCCCATTGAGAAAGACATTTTGTTCCAAATTGTTGATGTTGGTCCTCTGGCATACTATATCTTGCTTGGTAGGCCCTAGATCCATGAGATGCAAGCAATGCCATCCACCTACCACCAATGTGTTAAGTTCCCCTGCAACGGAGTAGAAGTTTGTATACTTGGGGATAGAACCTTATCTGTCAACTCCATTTTGGCAGGGACCCATGTTCCCCTCAATAGAGAAGCAGAGGATTTCAATGCAACTCTAGTATAGTGCAAAGATAAGTTCAAATCAATAGACCTTGGTATGGGGGGATACCAACTTAACTCCTTTACAGAGATGCCTGTTTCCCCTAGGTCTTATGGTAAGCCTTCTCAAGAGATGAGACCCTCTTCTTTGGCCATGACTTTGTTTGACACATTTGTTGAGTCTTGAATGCCTATCCAGAATGAGAAAGAAGAAGTAGCTGTTAAAGATTGGATCTACAAAGAGGAGAAGTATATGCACAATGAGAACTTGTCTCCTTCTCCTAAGGCTTATGGGAGAGGATATACATTGGTCAAACAAATGGGCTATCCTAGACATGGCCCTCTCAGTCACAGATTAGATGCTAGAGATGAACCTCTTGATCATGCTCTTTTTGGATGCAGGTCTAAGAAGATGGTTGGCCTAGGTTTTCTGAATAATAACAAGAATAATGTTCCTATCCCTAATGAGTCAGATAATGGGGATGAATCATAGTACATACCAAATTTGACAAATCAACAAGACATGTGTGACGATTGGATTCCTTCTACTAGTCTCCTTTGGGGAGATTCAAATAATCCAACCACTCATGCAACAGTTGCAAGTGTAGAACAAGATGGATCAGACATTGACCCAAGAGAAGGTGTTACCCTTCATGAAATCAAAGATTCTACATAAATGTATCCCAAACCTTTCTGGTGTAAACATCCCAGCTGGGATTCAGAAACAGACTCACATGAGTATGAGTGGGACTCTCTCTCTGATTGTTCCACAATTGACATGGGTGTTGATGTCATCCATTCCTATAGTTCTCAACCTAAGTTAGTTGACAAGTCACGTGTAGGGCTAGAGGATTTGAACCCATGTGTTGCATTAGTGGATGATTCTTCACTTGTTAGGCTGAATCCTGATTTGGGTAACTTAGAAGAATACTTGATAGACTCTAACTCTGTGGTCACTAGAGATGATACCATCTGTATCCCCAACATTGAACCAGCCATTGACTTACCCCTTGCTAATCCTCATCTCATTGATTGGTCCAAACATTATCAAGAGCCTGAGCTCTTAACTTTCTAGAATGACTATGAGATAACCTATTACCTAAATGCCATTGAACTTGTAGTCTCTTCCACCAGTGAACCGACTACTAGCATGACTGAACCAAACATTAAGTACCTCAGTCAAAAAATAAAGAGAAAAGAAAATAAAAAGAATAGGAGTTCTGATGGTGAAAACCACTGTGCGGCAGTGTCAAAACCAAAAAAAGTAAAAATAAATGACATATCCAAAGGTGAAAACCTCTCAGAGGTTCCTATGGATGAGGTACTTGATCATCTCCCCAGTTATTTTGAGGATAGATTGTCAGTGCCTGTTGAACCTACACAAGTAGTTAATTTGGGTACATAAGAGGTTCCATAGATTGTACATTTGGCTCAATCCTTATCATCTCAAGAGAAAGAAGCCTACACTGAGTTCCTACAAAGAAAGAAAGTCAACTTTTCTTGGACTTATTTAGACATGTCAAGGTTGGACACTAATCTCATTATGCATCACTTGTCCATAGCTCCAGGTATAAAACTAGTGAAACAAACATTGAGGAAAATGCACCCTCAGATAGCTCTTCTCATCAAAGCTGAACTAGAAAAACTCCTCAGTGAAGGATTTATAAGAGCCATTGACTATGTAGAATGGATATCCAACATTGTACCAGTTTCAAAACATGATAAATCCATTTGAATTTGCACAGATTTCAGAGATGTCAATAGAGCATGCCCAAAGGATGATTTTCCACTACCCAACATAGACATGATAGTGGACATGACGGCGGGTTATGAGATATATTCCTTGATGGATGGTTTTTCTTGGTATAATCAGATTAAAATAGCTCCTGAGGACCAGGAAAAGACTGCATTCACTTGCGCATGGGGTACCTATTGTTGGAACATCATGCCTTTTGGATTGAAAAATGTAGGAGCTACATATCAAAGAGCTATGAAAACAATCTTCCATGACATGATGCATAAGAATATGGAAGATTATGTGGATGACACCCTGACTAAGTCAAAAAAAAGAGACACATACTTGGATGATTTAGAATTAATTCTAGATCGTATGGAGCAATTTCAGTTAAGATTAAATCCTAAAAAGTGTGCATTTGGAGTCACCTCTAGAAAACTTCTAGGATTTATCATTTCAGCCAAAGGAATAGAAGTGGATCCAGAGAAAGTTCAAGCAATATTGGATATGCCACCTCCCAAAAACATTAGCCAAATGAGGAGTCTGCAAGGATGTCTTCAATCTATCAAGAGGTTCATTTCACAATTAGCAGATAGAGCTTAACCCTTCAATAAGAACTTGCATAAGGGGGTCAAATGTGTCTAGAATGAGGATTGTCAAAGGAGCATAGATCAGATTACAGAATACTTGGCAAATCCTCCAATCTTGATGCCTCCTATCCTAGGAAAACCTCTCATAATGTATGTTTCAGCAACAAAATCTTCCTTGGGGGCATTATTAGCTCAACTTGATGACACTGGGAAAGAACGAGCCATATATTACATCAACCATACCCTTGTTGCATATGAGGTCAATTACAGTAGTATTGAGAAAGCTTTCCTTCATGTGGTGTTTGCTTCCCTAAAGTTGTGACATTACATGCTTGTGCATACAATACAACTCATAGCAAAAATTGATCCTCTCAAGTATTTGCTCGGTAAGGCTGCTCTCACAGGTAGACTTGCTAAATAGATGATGGTTCTTTCAGAATTTGACATAGAGTATGTTGAGCACAAAGATATAAAAGGCCAAGCCATTGCAGATCAATTGGCTGATTTCCCAATTCAAGATAGCATGCTTATTCAAGTTGAATTTCCAAATGAGCACCTAATGTACATGACTGAGAGAACATGGAAGATGTTCTTTGATGACTCTTTTATGTAGAATGGTTCAGGAGCTAGAGTGTTATTTGTTTCTCCTCATGGGTACATAATTCCTAAGTCCTACAAACTATTGTTCCCATGCACAAAAAACATTGCTGAATATGAAGCCTTGACAAATGGACTCAAGATGGCTATTGAATGGAATATCACAGAACTGCACATCTATGGGGATTCACAATTGATAGTCAACCAAGTTAATGAACAATATCAAACCAAAGATGAGAAACTGGTACCTTATAAGAAAATGGTTGATTCATTGAGACTGTATTTCACATTTGTCACATTTCAGCAAGTCCCCAGAGTAGAAAATAAAGTAGTTGATGCTATGGCCACACTTGCTTCGCTTCTTCAGTTAGAGCAGCATGAGTCTAGATTTGAATTTCTGGTGGAAGAGTTACACTATCCCATCTATGACTCCCAAGAAAGCCACATCATCTGTACCCTTGTTGGTCATGAGTCATCCCAATACGATGCCATTTACTCATACCTGTGTGATGGCATCATCCCTGATACATTTAACCGATCTGAAAGAATAAACCTTACCCGAAACTCCTCTCACCATTCCCTCATCTCTGGTGATTTGTATAGGAGGGGTTTAGATGGGACACTTCTTAGGTGCTTAGAAAAGGAGGAATCCAATCAAGCACTAGTTGATATTCATGAGGGCATCTATGGGGGACATTCTAATGGTCTTTCCATGGCTCAAAGGTTGTTTAGGGTGGGGTACTATTGGCCTACCATGCAGATGGATGCAGTAGCTTTTGCGAAATCATGCAAAAAATGTCAAAAACATGGTCACCTGATGCATGCTCCAGGTAGGGAGTTCATTCCTTCCATATCTCATTGGTCATTTCAGCACTGGGCCTTTGACCTTGTTGGGAAGATTCACCCCAACTCATCAGGTGGACATAAATTTATCATCACTGCTACTAACTACTTTAACAAATGGGTAGAAGCTATTCCACTTTCTGTTGCCTTGGGAAAGATAGTTTCTCTGTTTATCTTGAACCATATCATCTGTCAATATGGAGTGCCATCTGAGATAATCACTGACAATGGAGGTCAGTTTAAAAACAAGGACCTTACATAACTCTGCAAGAAATTCAAGATAAAACAACATTGGTCCTCCATTTACTTCCCACAAGGAAATGGACAAGCAGAGGCTTCAAATAAAACCATTCTCAAAATTCTCCATCGAACAGTTCATAAGAATGGTAGAGATTGGCATTTACAAATAAATCTAGCCTTATGGGCTTATAGAATGAGTATTCGTACTCCAACAGGGGCTACTCCTTTTGCCCTTACTTATGGTGCTGAAGTAGTGTTACCTTTAGAGGTTGAGATCCCTTCACTTAGAGTCTCTCTCAAAAGTCTAGTTACCGATGAAGACTACCACGCCATGAGACTGCAAGAGTTAGAACTTCTAGATGAGAAGCGTAAAGCATCATTTGACCATATGAGGGTCTATCAAAAGTGGATGTCCAAAGCCTTCAACAAAAAGGTTTGCCCTAGAGCATTCCAAGTGGGAGATCTTGTCTTACGAGAAAATCCTAAGAACCAACAACATAGAGAACAAAAGGGAAAATTTGAACCTAATTAGCTTGGACCCTACATCATCACAACAACTTTTGGGACAGGTGCTTATTTACTATTGACTGAAGAGGGGACCAGCTCCTTGAGCCTATCAATATCTTGCACCTGAAGAAGTTCTATCCATGATGCCTATTTTGTCTAGGGGCATCCTTTGTACATATTTATTGATCCTAAAAAAATACCAAAAAAATTCACATATGATGCTGAAAAAATTCTAAAAATTATAAAATGTCCTAAAAAAAGAGGATCCTAGTGAAAACCTAGCAATAGGCGCTTTGATGTCTCACCAAAAAAAAATAAAAAAATTCAAAAATTCAAAAAAAATAAAATAGAAAAAGTGCCTTGGTAGCAAAATACAAAAAAAATAAAAATATAAAAAGTCCTGAAAATTTTTTTTGTAATAAAATCGAAGTGGTGAAAACTTGGAAATGGGTGCTACTTGAGGCCTTTGCACCCCTATTTCTTAGCATGCGTACTCAACACTTAGCCTTTCTCCATCATGCCTTGTCCTTGTTGCCTTGGTTTGGAATTGGTCTTTGTCTTTGTTTAGGGGTCATAACTGTGTTAGCTTTGGTCTCTTGGACGCGTCAGCCTTTAGGACACCTCACAAATAGTGTTTTTCAACATCACCCGAATTGTGTTTTTCAACACAACCCCTGACATCGAGTGTTTTTCTCAACACTTATAAGTTTGGTCTTATCCAATTTTGTCAAGTGATTTTACTTGCTTGCAAGCATTCGACCTTTATCCTTCGAACTTAGTATTAATGAACACACTTAAATTTTTAAACACATCACTTAATGCCTAAGCTATGACATGATCTTTTCTTTGTGTGCTGACTGTTATTGATTTTCATTGAGTGTCTTTGTCTAATAAGTCTCTCCATGACGCATAGCCAGAGGACTTGGGGCATGGGGCATGTTTTGGTTTGTTTTCTACTTGTGGGAGCAGTCTTGAAGTTCTTGAGTGTTTCTTGTTGTTCCCTTGACACACTTAAGAG
The DNA here is from genome assembly GCA_027943335.1 of Chamaecyparis obtusa. Classification (NCBI taxonomy): domain Eukaryota; kingdom Viridiplantae; phylum Streptophyta; class Pinopsida; order Cupressales; family Cupressaceae; genus Chamaecyparis; species Chamaecyparis obtusa. The sequence goes on from BSBK01013409.1 coordinate 34,979, forward strand.
ATTTGAGGCATCATCCTTGACTGTTTTTGCACAACCATTCTTATGGTCATCCTGGAATCTATGCCTTGATGCAAGAGTGGTTTTTGCTACATTAAATTGGGTAAGCTAACATTGAAGTCATCTTGACCCTTATGTCTTTTATGCTCATGTTAGAATCTTTCCACATTCCAATCTGATATAAATCATATTCATATCTTCATAGTTGCGCTTGTGACTAGTGCTGATTGTGTGATTTTTTGATCTCCGTTAATAATGGCCCAATGATGAAAATAAGTTCTTTACATTCTCTAATGAATGATGAACATAAAATCCTATGTTTTAGTTGCCCTATTGCAAGTACACCTTTGCATTTTCATGTAGCTTGCATTGTTAGACTTCATGATTAATTTGCATTTTTAGGCTGCATTATGAGTTTGAGAGGGTTTTCCTTCATCTTTCTTGTGGACTTTTAATCAACTATGATCACATTTTCATCTTCATTTCCTTATCTTCTTTCGTGATCTCAATCAAAATTTCCTATCTTAAACAGTTGATTGATTTTGGGGCATGCTCTTTCTTGAGGCAAATTCTCTTTCTTCTCTCCATTTCTTTTCATTTCTTCCAAACTTCTATCTTCCATTCGCTTTCACCCCACTTCTTTTCTTCTAATTGAACCTTAGGGCATAATATTTCTTGATGATCTACCTTGGTTCTATGATCCTTATATCTTTCATCTTACATCAAGAACCTTATTTTTCATTCGATTTGATCAAAATTCTCAATTCACTATTTCTCCTCCATCTCATTTCGATTTTGATCATGAGGGGGCAGTACCTATCAAACTTCAATCCTTGATTCAACTTTATCAAACCTATCAATCAAACCTTGCTTGAGACTTGACAATTACCTATTTATAGGGGTGTTGGCCTTGTCTTTTTCAATCAACTTATCTTTGTCTTGATGTGTTCCCATCCGTCGAACACACATCTGGGTTATTTTGTGATCCCAAATCGATCTCACACTTCAATTCCATTCTTTGGCTACATGTGTTCCCAGAATGATCACACATTACCCAAAGAGGGGCAAATGTATACACCCTAAAATGGTCACCTAGGCTTTGGGCCCCATTTATTAAATTATCAAATTCTTGAATCAATACTTTGCAAAATTCAAATCAATTCCTTTGATCAATCCTAATTAGTTCAATCATTTCAATATTTCCTAAGGTTTGATCAATTTATTTAATTAAAAGAAATATTCTCTCTTAAATAAATAAAATAGCCTTATTTAATTGAAAGAAATATCTTTTAAATAAAATAATTTTATTTAATTAAAATCCCTTTTAATTAAATGATTTTATCTTGTTTAAATAATATCTCCATTTTAAATATATAATGTTATATTATTTAATTAAAAGAGAATCATTCTTTTAAATAAATAAATAAATAATCCTCTTAAAGCTCTTTGTGATGAAAAAAGGGAAACAAATAATTAAAACTAAATAAAATTCCTTTTCTCTCCACACTTTCTAAAAAAATGAGCTTTCTTTCCTCTTTTTGGATTTATCCCACATTGCTCTTGAGGATGCATTCTCCTCTACATTTTTCTATATAAGGAGCCCTCTCCTTCTCATTTCAGATCTGAATTTTCATACTGTTGTTATGCTGTAGGTTTTCTTGGTGATATTTTGGAGTTTTGAAGATTATTACATTCTAGCTTTCATATCTACATTAGCTTAATCTTCATAGCATCTTAGCTTAGTTTCCTTCATTGTTTTAGCTTAATCTTCACATAGTTAATTAGTAAAGGAGAGTAAAACTTGCATTTCAATAGCATAGTTTATTTCTTTGCATTATTATCATCTAGATTAGTTTCATTTAACATGCAATAACTTGATGATCAATGGAGATTAGCACTCTTACTTCTCATCCTTGAATCTCTCATTTCTTGGTGTACTTGCATGGGTTTAACAAGGTTGATATGAGGGCCTCATATACAACCCCTGCACTCCACAAATAGAGAGCTGTGAATCGCTATTTGAGACCTCATTGTTGAGTTTTCTTTGATGTAATGATTCACATAAGTGTGACTACTTTCTAGCATAGAAGCCTAATACCCTCCAGGAAGCGGTCATTAAAGCTACTCTTACAGAGGCAAATCTAGCATTGGGTCATAGTGGTTAGAGAGGTGTTCAACCTAGTGGTTCCAAGGGGAATCAATCTCAGAGGAATGGGAATTTTCAACATCCTTCTACCTTTTTGAAAGGTAATCAGAATCAACAAGACAAGAAATTCTTCCATGGTAATGGTGGTGGTTCTCGATCAGGGAACAATCGCAATTGGTAGCGTAGTATACACAATTGGGATGATCAGCCAGCTCAGAGTTCACATCAAGATTTTGGTGGAGGTAGTTTTCTACAGTCTAGTGCTCTTGCAGCAAGGAGAATTTTCAATGGAGATTGTTTCACTTGTGGCCAACACGGTCATAAATCAAACAATTGTCCCCATCTTTCAGTTCAACATTCAAGATAGAGACCGACAGCTTTTGAGCCTACATTTGGTGATGCAGGTAGATCTCATAGGGATTTTGCAGTAGGGAATGACCCTCATTGTTCGAACCCTAAGGCAGGGAAGGGTCCGAAGGGACCTACTCAGTGATCCTTGGTTTAGTTTTCATTTTAGTGCAGTGAGGTTTATGGGACTTATATCCCTACTTGTTCTAGGCTTCTAGGAGTAAGCCTAATCCTAGGGGGTGGATGTAGTACCCACCCATAGTTTTCTTCTAGTTTGCTTTCTATTTCATTTGTTGGCCAAATTCTTTTAGGTCACTTTTGATGTGATCAGTTATTATTTTAATAAATGATGATTATGGATTATGTTAATTATATGCGTATCATGTGATTGCATAGATTAGATGATGAGATTATCATGATGTTATGTTTATGCTTTATATCAGTTTGTGATGTTATTGACCCCATACTTGCATGTGTATGGTTATCATGTGTGTGTATCTGTTTGGCATGTTTGTGTGGTAGAGGACGGAGGCGTAGTTATTTGCATAGTTGAGATCCACATGACCGACCATACCCTATCATTGTCTGCTATATATATATTTGATGTACATACTTCATCTTGTGATGACATGTTTGTAGGTATAGGTCATTATCTTCCCTGAATTGGCAGGAGTGAGCATGCCCATAAACATTCATCTCAATGGTAAAGAGGTGAGATAATACACAAACCCAAAACCCTAACCTAAGCCTAATTGTCCTAGGATTGGACAAGTATTAGTTTGACTACCCTACCCGAATTCATCTAGTTGACATGGATTTGTGGATCCCTTTTTGGTGTTTGCTTGGTTTTACTTCATTTGATTTTAGTTGATTTATTTCTTATGTGGGTGATTTTCTGTGATTTATTGATTAATGATTATAGTTGAAATTTAATGTTAATCATGTTCCTAAGTTTATTTGAGAAAATTTAATTAAAAGTTAAATATTTGATTATTTGGATTTAATTGATTATTTAATTGGTAATTAGATTTAATTATGCTTGTGTGCTTTATAAAATAATTAAATATTTAATTGCATGGTTCTAGGATGCTTTAAATATTTAATCTATTTAATATGAATTTTAATTATTAACATGTGCATTATTGAAAAGTGAATTGTTCTCAAAAGTTATCAACCTATTTCAAAAAGTCAAGTTGAGTTGTGCATGAAAAGTGTTTTTAATTATTAATTAAGATTTATTTTCAATTTCTGATTTGGAGTTGATGTGGGAGTTAGCTGTTGAGTTATCTTTAGGGTTGCATGAAATGGGGAATTGAATCCCTATTAGGGGAAATTGCATTCATTTTAGCATTAGATAGGTTTTGGAGGATAATTCTGGGAGATCTTGTGTGATTTGGATTTTGGAGAATTTTGCCTGTTGTGGATTGCTTGTTGATTTTGGCTACATTCTGTATCTGGAATTTTTGGTGTTGCATCCTTTGTAGGTTCGAATCTGCAGGTTGGATTAATTCTACGAGAAATTCTATCCACAGATTTTCAAATGTTTTCAATTTTAGTTTTAGCTTTGGATCCAAGGTAGGCTTTGAAATCCTGCTTGATAGTTTTATTTTGCATTTGTTTGGCTTTCTTTGTTTGTGCAAATTTGAGTGTATTTCAATAAATAGATATGTGTTCTTTGAATTCTAGGTATTTAGAAAACCCTAGTTTAGTTGATTTTAAGTTTTTATTAAAATTTAGCATAGTATTGTTATGCTGGCAAAATTTCGTAGAAAGACTCCTTATAGTTTTCCTAGAATTCAATAAATTAACCCTAGACTATAGTTTGACTATAGGGTTTGAGAATAAATTTACCCCTTTGAAAGAAAATCAAATCCAAAATAAAAACCCAATTTTGGTTAAAAATTTATGCTTTCTGTAAAAAAAATTACATAGTCAGATTTTAAAAAAATCCACAAAGTCAAATGTGGATTGGGAAAAGAATTAGGAATATTCCTTCTTGAAAAAGAATGTCCTCTTGTTAAAGGATAATACCCTTTGTTAGAAAAATACAGTGGATAGTAGATAATCAGAAAAGACAAATGGAAAAGTTTACTATTTCATGATTGAATTAAAATGTGCCTTTTAAAGAAAAACCCTATTTGCTCTGTAATTTCAGATTATTTAAATTATATATATATATATATATATATATATATATATATATATATATATATATATATATATATATATATATATATATATATATATATATATATATATATATTGCTTTGTAAAAATTAATATTTAAGAAAAACAAATTTAATTATTTTAAAGAGCGGGGGGGGGGGGTGGGGGCACCTAAATCCCTACCCCTTCCCCTGCACAGCTCTCAAGGGCCCGTGCGCAGCCCCCAAGGGGGATTGACACGACAACCCTGGGGACTACGTCGACAGTACCTAGGTACCGCGTGTAGCCCAATGGAGTAGGCCATGGGCCCCCCAATTAAAATAAGATTTAAACTTTGTTTTTTGTTTTTGTTTTTTTTAATAATTATTATTAATTAAAAGTTTTAATTTAATTTTAATTTACTTTAAATTAAGTTTTTTTTAATAAAAGTTTAAAATTATATTTTTAATTTGTTTTATATTTTAGGAAATGTCAAATTATTTATTATGAGACAGAATTTAATAAATTGAATAAAATGTATGTGTTAAATTTTTATTTGATTTAATAATTTTTTATTAATGTGATATTAATAGATGGGTGTAATTAAATTTATATGTTAAACATAATTTGTTTATTAACTTAATTAAATTAAAATTTGTTCTCTAATTTAATTAAATATGTTTTTAGTTTGGCATTATCTAATCTTAGTTTATTTATTTATTGTATAATATTTATTGAAAATAATGTTAGTCAAGTAAATACGTTTGGATGTATTACACGTCTGTTTGGAGAGTTAATGGTTAATACATTATTATGAAATAAATTATTTTAATAGTATATTAAACCATATAGTTTACTTTCTTTGGATCAAGATAGAATTTGATTAGTCTAAACTTATTTCTATTTCTTTCAATATAATTATATGTGATCTAATTGGGTATTTATCCAAATGTTAGGAAATTTTGTGTACAAATTGGAACCAATAACTTGATAAGTGTTATGTTTTTACTGAAATTGAGATTTTTTTAACTCTGTTGAATCCATAGGACAACATTAGGGAATATTCTTTATTTATGGCATTGTTGTGATGTTTATGTTCAGATTCTCCTTGTAGGCTTATGCGTTCCTATATGTGGATTCAATTATGCTCAAAATGGAATTTAATTACTTATAGATCAATTTCAGTAGTACTATGATGTGAGTGTTGTATTCTTCATTACTTGAAGTGTCTTCTTTTGCTTAATGTGTTATTGGGCACTATAAGACCTAAGGGGGAATCAGAGGCCGGGGTAAGTGTCAGTTGGATATGTTTTCAGTATTATGTTTTGATGTGTGTGCAAGTTCTGATTATACCCTGATTTGACCATATGGGCTCATGATGCTTTGTATTCTGTTTATGGTATCTTTGTAATCATTTCTAGTTCTTATGTGTGAAACTAGATCTGGGATTACCTAGTTGTATACTTAATTGATCTAGGAGAGATCTGTGAGCCTAGGATAGTTTACCTAGATATGTAGTAGGGGGTGGCTTGCAATAAGCATTGGGGCCCACAAGTGGCTACCAGGATCACTTATTGTAAGTATCTGTAATCAAGTGATAACCTAATATAATTAAGGGGTATTTAAATGAACCTTATAAGATATGCTTCCTCACCCATACTTGAGTGCTAGTATAGACTAAGATGGAGGATGAGATGATGCTTGCCGCCTTTAAAGGTGTGAGTCTGGCATAGTTAATGGCTTCGTCTATACGAGAGGTCATTGATACCATGTATGGTCACTTGAGTGCAAGGATCCAGAGAGATTACCAGGATGAGACTCAAGGATTAGACGTGCATGATGACACCTTCCTATGCATAGTCTAGTTATTCTACAAGTGCTGGATGCCTATGGAATTAGTGACTCTTACCTATCACTTCATTTTGTTTACCTTGAGTTAGAGTGCTTTCAGGATCCTCTTTCTTAGTGGTTTTACCTTGCTATTGTATTGGTTATTCGAGTGGGGTTTATTCTTATCTCCTCAGCACTGTGGGGTAGACCTTTTTGGTTCTACATGGATGGGTGGTAGTGATTCTTTACCATTTGAGATTCGACGTCCTAGTGCCAGTGCTTGATGGTGCTTCTGAATATGGATTCCTTATGATTCTTCTTTGGTGGTTTCTTTTCATATCTTCTTTATTTGTAATCTTGTATTAAAGTATCGTATGTGATACCTAATCTGGATACTGTATTATTATTTCTAGAGTGATTACCACATACCCTACGACATGTGTAGTGGATGTGAGTTTACTTAGATTTCATGGATGTCCATGAAGATTGTAATTTATGATGTATGATGTAATTTTAATATTTATGTTATGGAATCTTTTGTTGTTGTTACTTTAGTTGTGTTATGTTCTTAAGTAATTCTACGTCATGGGACCCTCTAGTTTTGTAATCTATTTTGGATGTTGTGTTAATGTGAGTAAATGGTAATTGCTTCCACACTGATGTTTATCTTGTATGTTAACTTTAGAAAAAAAATTATTCACCAAACTTAGTAGCTTGTTTTAGGTTAATCTCTCTTGGGTTCCCTAGTGGGGCGTTACAGACAATTTTTTTAACACAAATTGTAAATTGTAGCAAAACATCTACAATAAATAGGAAGGCAAAATACTGCATAAAAATGATCTCTAATATATTCTGCATCTGCAAAAATTTGAGTTACAAGCTAAAATAGAATGAGAAAAGGACTGAAAATAGTCACAAGGCTCTCAAAACTACAGAAAGCCATAACCCATTACAAATGAGTCTCAACCCATACTTATACAATTTCCACCCAGCTATATCATTAAATAATAGCAATAAAATCTAGGTCGGATTTAGCCCATCAATCCATTTTTTAGCCCTTTAAAGGACTTAAAAAAATGCATAAAAGTGGCCCAAAAGTCATGCCTCATTAATGTCATCATAAAAATCTCCCATAAATGCAGTCTTATTTCTCAAAAGGTCTCAAAAAGTCTCTGAAAAGCAATAACTCCACTCAGAAATTCATCCTTATCTCCATGACTTTAACACTTAGTCATAACTTTGCAAAATATCCCTTTATTTTACTTTTAAAAGTAAAATAAATATCTTATTTTTGCATAATAATATTTATTGAATAATTTATAAATTATAAATAAATAAATTATAAAATATTTAATATTTTTTATTAATAATAATTTTTATTATGTAATTTTTATTTTATTATTTTAATAAATAAAAATTATTTTAATAATACATTAAGTGATAATTAAATTACTTAATAATATCATTAATATAATAATATTTATTAAAATAATAAATAATAAACTACCTAAAAATAATTATTAAGTGCAAAACTAAATATTTATTTTTTACTTTAAAAATTAAAAAGACAAAACAATGCAAAGTTAAAAAACTTAAGTGATAACATGATCACTTAAATGAAATCTTTTGTTTTAAATGGAAAACACCCATACATGGGCATGAGCTCTTAGGAGGTATGGAAAAATTAAAAGAAAGGCAAAAAACCTTTTCCTCTTGCACATAACAAATGACTAAAGGGAAATTCAACCCTAAAGTCATTTGAGTTTTCATCCTTTGCATTACTTTGCTGGGAAGAAAGAAGAGTTGCAGCCACCATGCAAAAGAAATTTGTTGCTGCTCTTTGTGCTGCCATATATGAAGATGTTTGAATACCTTTGATTGTCTTCTTTGTGGCTGCGATTTTGAAGGCCTTATTGAGATTTCCTTGTAAAATCATGAGGTTTTTATCAAGATTTTTGAACCATTTGTTGCAGATTTTTGAATATAGTAAGCATCTTTGGCATTTATTTGTAAATCTAAAGCTTTTCATACTCTTAATAGCTGCCCTATGGGTGACCCCACAATAGTGAGTTACACTTTTTTAGACATGCTAATTTTTGTTGAAATAATACATTTTTAATAAAATATGATGATTTAAGCTTTGAGAGGTTCCATTTGAAGGAATTAATCAAAAATAGTTAGCTCAAAGCCTCTTAGATAAAAAAATATTGATATAACATCTATACTCATTCATACCTACAATGGAGTCTCCTTCACACCTATTAAAATGCTGACAAAAAATCACTTCGACTTTATCTTTTAGCAGATCAAATGAATCCATTTGAAAACCCTATATATGTAGTAATGTACTACTGAGAAAAATCTTTCAAATTATTATAATGTTAATATATATTAAGTTTATTATGACTTTGTATTTTTAGTTTTACTAAACATAGAAATTTCACTGTATGTCTACCTCTATGTTTGACGCTTATGGAAAAATAGTAAATGGGAGAAAAAAAATTCTAAAAAATATCTATGCCCTAGGTATTGAAGTTCTCTTTCTATCAAAAAAAAAATTTGGACAAATAAATGAGAAGTTATGAACTATGTAGTTAAGGTATGTCAAAAATACGGTTTACTCAACTTCAAACATTAATAAAATATGAAATAATCATGATAATGTCATAAAACCAATTACATGCCCTCCATACGGATGTTACAAAACTAAATTTTAAAGAATCACATTTATTTCTATTTTAGAAAAAAAGTTATGCTCTATAAAAATAATGTAACTCTTTGAAAATGACATTTTCAGCAACATACCAGTTTTCGTGGGAGAAAGAAAAAACCATTCAAATCAATTCAAAAATAAAAATAAAAATAAAAAATCTCTTTAGAATATAGACAGAAAATACTAAAAGACTCTAATTTACTTCATCTTCTGATTTCAAACGATTTAATGACAATATCCATCTGAATTTGAACATTTTGTTTTAAAATGTAGAGTTCAGTGTCCGTTCAGGCAAAAAAGGTGTAACCCACTATTGTGGGTTCACCCCTATATTTCTGTTCCATTTTTATATGCTGGCACTTGGGCATTTTTTTGTTTGTTTTAATTTTGTAAGTTTGAAACTTTACAAAATAAAGAAAGATCTCTTCACTTAATAGCTTTACATTGAAAATGTATGTCTTTTTCCCATTTTTCCATATCTGTGTATTCATTATGTTGTAGAGAATAATATGAAAAATATGTGTTATTATGCAAGAAACTAGTTTTTTCTTTATGTTGGCTTGAGCGAGGGCTTTGTTGTTATTAGCTCTCAACTATAGATTTCTGAAAATGCTCCTTTTTCCTTTTATACTGAGCGACCATGCACATCCGCATACAAATCTAAAATGTAAAAATAAAAAATAAAAATAAAACCTCTGCCTATTTCAACATGTTTCGAATCCATACTTTTTAGAATTCCATGGCAAAACTGGAGGGTTTTATACTTGTAATTTTTTGGGGTTTCTCCTTTTAAAGCATGATCCTTTCACTATATCCTTTGAGTTCCCGACACATTGCTTTTGACTAATTCACAACAACACTTATGCTATGGTATTTCTTTCAGAATTTTTGTCTTTGGGGCATTGAATGCCACTAATCATATCACTATCATTGATTTGTTAATGCTCTTTCTTGCCTTGATCTCATTGGAAATGTTAAGGACGTTACTTATTGCTTTGAGACTGATGCTCCTTTTACTTCCTTGTTGTCCTTATACTTGGTCTTATTTATAGTAACATTGAACTAATTGTATGTTTGTATAATTAAGTTATTATGCGTTGAACTCTAATGTAATGGAGTATATTTTGCATCATGTAAATTTTATCTTCTATGTAATTTATAGCTAACATATCATGTAATTTTTGGCTAACTTAAGATAAATGATTTACATATGCAGGAAATTTAACACCTTTGACATGGATCGACAGGTATAATTTATTATTTGGTTTGCTTCTCTTTAGTCAATAAAGTATATAGATCCTACTATGTCTCTCATTTGATGGATTGCAGGTATCACCAAATAGGTATTTGTCTAATCTGTTTTCCTCAAGTGAGAAAAATGCGGGAATCGAAGACAAAAGTGAGACATCTAGTAGGTCTAAAATAGGGAGATCAACTAGAGGTCAAAAGATTAGAAGAAAATTCAATAAATGAATGCAATTTTTCATTGCTGAGGGGGGGTCATGTTCTTATGATAATGAGACCAAAGGTGACAAGAAGGTTCCCTTAAGGTACACACATCTTCAGAAAGAATGGGTACCCAAGGAACTACCTCTAGTTAACATTAATTTTTCTGTTAACAAAAGGATATATCACATAGCTCCATGTTCATTACATGGTTTGGGCTTATTTTCCATGGATGGCATAAAGGTCAGTTATAATCAAGTTGTTGAATTGATGGAGTATGTAGGACCTTGTTACAATTACAATAATTGGATGCAAATTGTGCAATATAAAAAAAGTATGCATAGGTATTCATTGTCAGCAAATTATATACAATGAAAAGTAAATGATCAAACTAAAAGGCTCGCTATGTATATTGATGGAAGGCCAAAAGAAACAGGGAATATTGTAGGTTTTATAAATAGTTCTCGACCTGTGTCAACTAATAAGTGACCGAATTGTATATTCGAGGCATGTAAGGGAAATCATGTATTTGTATGTGTAATAAAATCAATAAGTGCAAGGGAAGAGCTTCTGATAGATTACAATTTGAATCGTGTAGATACAAAAAAATTCCCTATCATGGGACTGGTAAGTATAACATTTAAACCAATTGCCTCCAATTAATATTGACTCCAATATACAATCTACTGTTTTATTAATAATTTTTTTTGGTAAGTTTATTACTTTCATTTCGCTGCTAATTGCTAAGAATTACTAATCTTTGTCATAGGGCGACATGGATCCACCTCAAGATATAGGTGGGGATGTTCTTCACAGTACAACTTCTTCATCAAAGGTAAACCTTAATTAGTGTAATTATACAAATTATATAGAAACAAATGTCATATTATTATGTTCTTTTATTTATGGCTTTGGAGTTATTTTGATAGAATTTTACTGATATTGATGTCACAACTTGATACTTATTGATAGGGAAAAGCAAAAATGACAGCAGATCAATTGCGATCTGAAATTGAGGTGACATTTATAGATGACATCACATGTAGCACTAACCCTGTATTCATGGCTACTCAAATTATAAATAAATATAGTAAAGAAATTATTAACCTTGTCATGGAACCAAACAAAATTGAGGAGACAGAAGCACTCAAAGATGAATTGATATGTAGAGTCAATTGTATGAATGTAAGCAGTAATTAAGCTTAAGCAATAATTAAAGTTCAATAGATATTTATATTGTATACTATCTTAAGGATCATGATCTAAAATATGATGTGTTCTTCTTATAGGATTTTTTGACACCTTTGTAACGTGGTCAATATGGTGAGGGTTGTAGCACCGCACAACCTTCATGTAAATAATCCTTAAACCTTTAACCATTCATTTAACCTTTGTATGCATTATTGACTCAACTTATGTTTGGGATGCTTCTAGTACCCCATTTAATCTTTATCCATTGCAAAAATCTTTGCTAACAATGTATTCTTCAGCTCATGATGAAGTGCAGACACCTCCTTCGATCAATAATCCAATGTTGGGGATACATTGTCTGCAACAAGGAGCTTGCAGACATCTTCCTCTATACCATCTACAACTGGTAAAACCTTGTTTTTCTATATTTTGTTATGTGCTAATCATGCATTAACTATTTTTCTTGTGTGAATTTTATACACTGCATGGACCTATTTTGTGCACTAATAGATACACCTACACCTGGTACAAGAATAGATCAGACCAGTCCTAGTGAAGATCAACCATTTCCAGGATCAACCCGTGTTACTAGTACTGGTTCATTTGCGGGGACATTATTGTTGAATACGAAAAATATGTTTTCGTTAAAAGTACCAAAGCTTCCAGGTGCTTTAAAATTGTTATTATTTACAGTGTAATTGTAGTTTACTTATACATAACTCATTTTGGACTGATAATCCCATGATGTTTTTTGTAGGAAATGATGTTTTTTATGATCATCTTTTTGAAATGACATTGAAGCTATTTGGGCCCACCATATGTAAAAGGTACGTAGCTTCATAATATTGGTACAATATTTTTCTTATCTTCCATTTATCGTACTATATTAAAGTTATGATATCTAACAATTTTATTTTTTTTTTCAAAAAAGGTGGAATGAGCAGGATGCTGACTTAAAAAATCAGCTCATCAAATCTTTAGAGGACCTCTTTTGAAATAAAACTTTTGATAGTTTCATGATTCTTAAAAAAGCATCCAAACATATAAAGACCGCGAGGGACCAATATAGAAGGGCTCTAAAGGATATCCCAAAGTACGAGCATCCTCCTATGATTCCACCGATGGAGTGGAATGAAATAATGGAAGATGCAAAAGAGAAAAGGCTAAAGGATAGTGGAATTCAACCAGAAGATGAAAAAAGAAGGTATGTCGTGATAGTATTAAATAGAATGTAATCATGCACTAATTAGTGATCTTTGTAAATATATAATCTAACATTTTTAAAACTTTTCATAGACTGCAAGACACATCAAAAGCTACACAACACAAACTTGTCTCAGGTGGCTATATGAAACTTCACTCTCGACTTGTAAGTAGCCGCATTGGAATTTCATATCAAATTTTAATATATAAGGTTGCAAACAATTTTGTTTAATCAAATCATACATGCAAAAGTGACGATTTAAACAAAAAATAAAGGACACAAAATTCAATGTAGAGCCCATGGATGAAGACAAAAGAATAGCCTTGAAGGAAGGCTATAAAGTCACGGCTGCACACCTACGCCAATAATCCAAAAGCCATAACGAAGAATCTGCTACACCAAATGAGACATAGGTAAATTGGTCAAATGAAAAGTAAATCAAATTGAATAGTTAATTTCGAACATAAATTGACTATTTCATGATAACAATGTGCATGACATTTCACTGCAGCCTTCAAATCATATCACAAAACTTGGGCGTGATGAAGGCCATGATGTGCATCACAGTGGTGGAGGTATTAATTTTCTATTGGAAATAAATTACGTAATTATTAATAGAATTTAACATCTTTAATTGTAATTGGCCGTGTAACCTTTTTTTGAATATTTTAGAGCATGTTGAGCATGTTGAGGTGGCAGTAGATCAAAATGTTATTGTACATGATGTGGCATTTTCAAGTAAAAAAAAATGCATGCTATGTTCTATTGGTTAATGAAATACATGTAACAGTAAAAAAAAATATGCGAATTTAACCCATTTACTTGTTATTGCGGCAAATCCCCCTTTAGTGCAGTAGCTTCGTGCTCCTCAAGACATGATGAAGAATCATAATTTGAGATCACAACCACAAGAGGAGGAAGATATTGATGCTCCTCTCAGCCTTTAAGTTAATAAATCTAAGAAAAAACCAAAAAAGAAATGATTTCTTAAAAATGCTCTTTGATAAAACTTGTTTGATTAACTTTGTTGGCTAATGAAAGAACGTTGTTTTGAGTAATTATCTATGAATGTTGCATATTAATATTGAATTATATGTCATGTTAATGAATATTGTTATGTGTTAATGAATTCTTGATTAGTGTTGCATATTAATGAATTTTATATCATATTAATGAATGTTATGTGATTGTATTGATTGAATATTATAGTTCATAAATGGATGAATGAAGTGTGTAATTATATGTTAATGGGGAATTTAGATTAATGTTAGGGGGAGGGGGGTGAGGCTAGATGAGCTTCCACCTTCACATGGTTGGCCTTGTTAAGTAGAGAATATTAAAGTATTCTCGAAACCAAGTGAAGCTCAAACTAACATACCTTCATTATTTAATCAATTTCATTCGTTCTAGGTCTTTTCTCATAAGTTCATTTTGAATGTGGCATTGTCAGGTAATTATCAAATAACAAACTAGAAAGGCCAATAGTCAACTTGTCTGGCATGATTTAGCTTCATTTTGTGTAAGTATACTCTTATTGAATGCGTCAACCTCTCTTGGCCTAATCTGGATTATTTCATTGGTTTGTGTTTTCGAGTAGGTGAAGTGTTAAATCAGTTCCTATCTTCTATTCTTCATTCATAACTATCATCTTTAGGCAAGCACGTCATTATATCATCGATGTTATGTACCTTTAGCCAATGTAGAAAACTCACTGTGACAAGCATGGCATAACATGTGTTCTTGACTTGGACTAGTAAAGGCATGTTGTCACTATCATTTGGAATTGTAATGTGTCACATCACTTTCCAAATGGAGCCTTCAAAGAATAAAAGATGTCATGTTTTATCATATACTATCATTGTGCTCATTATCCTCTAGTTACTTGTCTCTAAGTTTTTCTTTCATATTCCTTCACCTTCTAGACTCATGCATTTCAAGTTGTTGCAGTTCACAGTCTTCTTAATTTCTTTGGAATTTTTTTAAGAAAAGTTTCTCTACATTTATTCATAGTAGCTCTTAACTGGTTATATTTGGCATTCTTTGTGCAAAGTTATAGATTGTAGCATTTCACTCCCTTTGACATTTAATCAAATAGTTTAAAAATCTCCACAAAATTCTATCTCATTTGTCAAATGGTTAGTGTGCTTGGTTGATGCGAGCCATCATGAAGACTCTCCATTTAATACTTGCAATTGTTATTTAGTGTAAAAGATTGCCATTTTCTACCTTTTTCATCTTGTCTCAATGACTGTAAAAAATCCTAATTATGCACTATCCTATCCAACAATGCAACCTCCAATAGGATTGTAATACATTTTGGAGTTTTTATCCTTTTAGGTACCATATATTTGATCATATGTTCTCTACTTACCACATCTTCCCTTGTCTTCAATGTTAGTGATGGAATCTCAATGTAGTGACATGCCATAACATGTTGGCAGTTATGTACCTTTGACCAATGTAGATAAACACGCTATGTCAAGCATGGTCTAACATGTCTTATTAACTTGCACTAGTAAAGGCACCTTGCCACTCTCGTTTGGAACTATAACGTGTCACATCTCTTACCAACTAGAATCTACAAGGTAGAAAAGATGTCATGTTTTATCATGTACTATTTTATTCAAGATAAGAGTCTAATTAAAGACATTTTCAAGATTAAAGATGTCATGTTTTACTCCAGATAAGAGTCTGATTAAAGATATTTTCATAAGGGACATTGAAAGTCCATTAGGAGATTACCTGTTGAAAGAGTTTGGAGTCCAAGCCCAAACTATTGGGATGCTAATATATATGATTTTTTCACATATATGATTTAAGTAGCTCAATTTGAAAATTGCTTATTTTTAATCTAATAGATTTTAAAGAATATTTCATATTTGTTGTGATGATCTTTATTTCTCACATGCATATATTTCTTGGTTTTAGATTCAACTCCGTTTCCCATTGGACTAGGCACCAATTTAGTTCCTAGCTCCTACATCATATCACTTTTTCAAATAAATCAAAGAATATCTCAACATTAGTTTTAGGTAGTTATTCTTTTCACTTTATATATATCATTGTTTTAACAATAATATTTCTCTTAGGATTCCTCAAGCATCATCCCAAGTTAGATAAGTAATGTTGCATCCAGACATTCATGTGTGAAGTTGAATGATGAGGTTGGGGTTTGCGAATGATATATCTAAGTCATTCACATGTCTGTATATCTGGTTGATAGAGGTGTGAAATCCTTTTTAGTGAAAAACCTACTATAGGTGCTTAGTGACAACAGAATTGGAATTTCTTATGCATTGGGTATGGTTTTCCTTAAGGCATATTTCTTATCATTTCTCTTCATTTGTCCTTAAAACACACCTCAGGGAATGCCTGTAGGCATAACAGAACCTGAAGTAGGAGTTATTGTTGATCCTTATTACTTGGCCCATTGTTATTCCTGCCCATTCATAAGCTACAAGCTACTCTATGACACTTTGGAGTTCATCTTTAGGGAGTTGGGATCAGACATTGTGGGAGCCAACTTCTACTGTCATTCTATTGTTTCTTCTTGCTGGGAAGCTATGAATTTAGTTCCACTAATAATGCATGATAGTTAGTGATCACACCAAGATGGATATTCATGCTCAAGTAGAATTTGTTCTTGTTAAGTTTTCATAAATGGAAAGATACAAAATGGCTTTGGCAATAGGTTTGATTAAAATAAATTTTATTTGTTTCAAATTATCCATGTTTTTATACTGCCGCTACCATCATAGTTAAAGATTATATCTTTCATCTAACTTTTAAGTGTAGATATCTATAGTTTTGTTGACTATTAGTGTCTTACACTTAGTCATTATCTAGGTAATGATGGTTGGTCATCACTGCGACCAAGTCATTAGGTATAGGCCGAGTCATGTAAAGTATATTTATCGAGCAGTAGTATTGTCGAGTAAACCAAAGGTCACTATGTATTTTTGTATTAGTCAAGTTAAGTTTTTTCTGAGCTATGTAAGTAATGAATACCGAGAAAATAGTGATATCAACAAATACTGAGTACAGTGAATGCCGAGTACCAGGGACATCAATTGTCAAGTTAGACAAAATCTACATATGAGTCTGTTATGGCACAGTCATTGAGGTAAAACATTTTGGGTGACATTTAGGTTTTGTATTTTGTTTGTTGAGGAAATCACGGAGGTGATTATGCACCTATTTTGTAATCATTGATCCCAATGCATCACTTAGAGCCAATTAGAATTAGTAAAGCTTAAGTGGCAAAAAGAGTAAATCTGGATCGTAGATCTTAAATCTTGAGGAAGTCTAAGTTGTCTATATAAGAAGAAGATTTGAACCCTAAAACATGTTAGATTGTATGAGAGGATGTGAAGGGAATGATGGTACATTTAGATCAGTAAAGCATTCAAAGAAAGTTAAGTGACCGAGTAAAGCAGTGAAGGACAGAACAAAGATAAACTTGATAGATGAGATCAAAACAATACTGTAAGGAGGAGATCTGTAATCAACATATAGTGCAAACTGAAGGATCAAGTACTAAGACATTCTAACAAATGTGTCAGGGTAAATCTCTTAACCGAGTGGGTAAATCAAAAGATTGATGTACAACTGGCATTGCAAAAACTAGAA
Source organism: Chamaecyparis obtusa (assembly GCA_027943335.1). Classification (NCBI taxonomy): domain Eukaryota; kingdom Viridiplantae; phylum Streptophyta; class Pinopsida; order Cupressales; family Cupressaceae; genus Chamaecyparis; species Chamaecyparis obtusa. Next base: position 52,628 of record BSBK01013409.1, read on the forward strand.
GCAGCCAGAGGTGAACTGAAGAAATCCTTAAGTAAGAGGAGAGAAATTGTTGTTCAGCAAAATAATTCATAATATCAAGAAGAAGATACTACTGGACTATTTGACAATGGGAACTCTACAAAAAGTGACAAAGCCATAAAAGAGCTACTGGAGAAAAATACCATACTGAGTGATGACATCATAAATATAAAGAGAGAACAAGAAATTCAATCTGTCAGACTCTATGAAGTAGTTGAACAGAAAAAGAAAGCTGAAGAAGACAAGACAATGGCTGAAGAAGACAAAAGAAAAATATCAATAAGACTTGATAAGAGAACAAGTGACATGAAAAGGTTGACCAACAATCAACTAGACATGGTAAATCAACTACTACTGGTTAATCAAGAGTTGGGCAGGAAATATATGGAGATCAAAAATCTGAGATCTAAAAATGATCAACTTAGAAATGAACTAAGATTTGAAAAGGAAATCAATGAAAGGATGAACAAACCAAATGAAGCTACAAAATACTTTGAAGAGCTGTTAAGGTCACCTAGAAGATCTGGTGATAGATCTGGACTTGGACTAAATGAGCATTCATCATCCACTGAAGAAGGAGAATCATCAAAGAGTGGAGAGAAAAAGAATGCAAAACCAAAGAAAAATAAGCCCACATGCCATCACTGTGGAAATCCAGGACATACAACTAACATATGCAGAAGAAAACATGGTAAGTCTGATCTTAAACCTAAATTTAATGGGCATTGCTTTAACTGTAAGAAACATGGACATCAGGCACATGAATGCAGGTCTAAAGACAACAGTCCACCTACCTCACCAAAATTTCAAGGACACTATTTTAACTGTCAGAAATATGGTCATAAAGCTTTTGAATGCAGATCTAAACCTAAATGGTCATCAAATGAATAAACTAAGTCACCTATAAAGAATAACTTATACAATTGGGATTATAACACTTGGTACAGTTGTCATTACTGTGGAAAATATGGACACATTGGAGCAAATTGTCTAAAGACTCATTTCAGAGGTAAATCTAAAATTTGGATGAATGGAAGTATGATGTTCTTTAAATGTTACAAGATAGGTCATCTAAAGAGAGATTGTAGATCACTTATGCCGAGCAATGATCAAAATTAGAATGAAGATATCCGTGAGAGATTGAGAAATGAGATGAATAAAACATGGAAGAAGAAAGAAGAAGAAAACACAAGTGAAGCAAGTGCATCTGCGATCACCCAATCCGATGGATCAGGTGATCACACTTCTTTGAACTAAGCTAAGAAGGTATGTTTGGAACTGAATCTTACAATGCTTTATCTTACATTAGTTCCTAACATAAGTTGAGTAAAATTCCACACCTGCATAATTAAAGATGTATTAGGACATATTTGAACCATGAGAAGCAATTCATTTTTGATGCCGAGTATCAATGTTCTGATTGAGTTATCAATGTATGCTGAGCACTTGAGATTGCCAAGATGTGATGTAAACTGAGCTATGTTTGAATGGATGTAATGACTAAGCTTATGTTAGCCGAGTTTAACATAGGTTTGCCAAGATAGCTGTATTCCACTTAAATTTGTATGAAGCATTTATGAGGCCCTAATTCAACTTTTTGGAGTCTATAAAGTAGAGAATTGCCGTTCATTTCATTTCACCTAGAAAATTGAAATTTCTTTGAGCGATTTACAGAGCAAGTAAACAATTTATCAAAGGGTGATATCAAATCTTTTCAGTGTGCTATCAATGAATCATTTGTAGAACACCTACAAGGTACCTTACCAAGAAATATTTCTTTTCAAGAATTTTTTAAGATAAAAATGGCATCATCATCATCTGCTATAATGAAGAAACAAGGGATGGAGGTTTTCAATGCACAGTTGGTAAGAAGTGAAGTTTGTAAGTCATGGAAGTTTAAGGCAATTACGGAGAGTGTGATCAAAGGAGATCTTACTGGTGCCCTATCCTCGATTCTGGAGAATGTGCTAGTAAGGAATGACATTAGGTCTTGTTACATGTGCAAAATCAGAGAAATTGGAGATTATGAGATTAGGGAGGCATATGATAAATTGTGTAACAATGGTGTGTTGAAGCCAGAATACAAAATGGTTGTCAAACAAGGGTTAGTTCATGCCCTAAATTTCCCATAGAATTTCAAAGTAGAATGGATAAAAAATGTATTAAGTCGAGTGCATAATATGCAATTATGGCTGGAAGATGGACCAGTGAAGATAACAAAGGAAATGATTCACCGGGTAACTAGATACCCTGCAATTTCAGGAAAAAGAACAATGAAATGTCTAAGTAAAGAAGAAATTCAGGCAAACACATAGGCAGTTTGGAATAAGTGTGGAATGATGATTTCCACCATCATAGATCTGAAGATTGACTTTGTTGTAAGGGTTATTTCACACAAATTCTACCAATCCAGTCAGTTGGACAACGTCCCATGTATGGTAGTGGACCAGGAGTGGAAAATTATTAAGAAGGGACACACTTATGACCTCGCAGAGCTCCAACTGACTCAGCTTGCCGAGAACCTAGCCTCAATCTGGAAAGCTAATAATTCCATGTGTAAGTTCAGTTCCTTGCTTGTCTGTCTATTCTTTTATATTCAAAAGTGTTTTCCAACTATTGGAGGTGTGATATGGGATAAGAAGAAACAAGTTACAGTTCAAATCAATGAGTTCATAAGTCAGATAGGAGAAAGTTTTAATGGTGTCATGGAAAATTATTTCATTGAGTTCAAAAAGAAAATGAGGAAGAGGAGTCGGAGCCCTGTGTCTTTAGTTGAGAAGTATAGACAAGATATATGCTTTCTAGTTGACACAGATTTCACATATGTACAAGTAGTTTTACCGAGGGTTTCATGGCTAATGCCATTACCTTATGAGGTAAACATTGATCAAACCACAACTGCCATAACAACCCTTTTGGCTGAATAAATTGATAGTCAGGCTCCTTATATTGGAACATATGAAGAAGCCAAATCCAAAATCACTATGGGATTAAAGGCTGCAACTATAGAGAGAAAGAGGAAGAAAATTGTCAAGAACTTGGAAAAATATATGGAAGAAATAGAGAAAAATGCACCAGTTGAATTAACTCAAGGACTGGGAGAAGATGAAGAAAGTGATCACAGTAAAAGTGAAGAAGAAGAAGAGGTAGAAGTAGAAAATAAGAAAGGCAAGAAGCCAGTACTTGTCGAGCCCCCAACCAAAAGGATACAGAAATCAAAAGTGACATCGACACCCATGCTTAGGTATAGAACAAGGGGAGTCTCTTCAACTGCCGAGACACAAAAGAAATCCCCTACACCAGGGAAAAGAAAAGCTGTTAAACCTAAGGTAGTGTTGACTTAGGTAAGCATAAGGCCTAGAAGGAAACTTGTTTTAGAAAAAGAAGATGACGAGGAAATGGAAAGTGATGAAGAGATAAAGAAGAAAGTTGCATGGTAGAATATAACACCAAATATGTATAAAATATGCCACACAATCAAGAACTCTGTAGGACTTGAAGATCTCAAGGGATTAAAATTTGGAAGCATGAGTATAGGAGATACAGAAAAAGTTGAAGATGCTATTTTTGAAATGCTCTACATTTTCAAGATGTTACCTATATAGTTAGAAAAATGAATTCCTAAAGAGTTGAGTGATAGAGTTGCACAAAAATGGCAATATGCTCTTAATAAAAAAAAGGAGATAAGAGAGAGCACGTTAGATCAAGTTTCATCATATCTAACTCCTACAAATATCAAGAAAATTGTGGAACAATACAGGAACAAATTTGTTTCCAAACTTAGAGCTTATTATATCCTTCAACACAAGGTTGAAGACGTTGTACAGGAAAGTTTAAAGACTTGGAAAATTATTTTTGGGTCATTGATTGACAAAGATGCTAGTACATCTAAGGATGTTGAGCCAGACAATGTACAAAATGTAATTCAGTTACCTGTTCAGGAGACAAAAGATCTTAAGGATAAGGAAACTGAAGTAAGTATGGTCGACATAACATAGGTTACCCCAGTTGAAACTCAGGTATTGACCGAGGTAGACATTGAAGCTTAGGAAGCAAAAGACTCATCTTTTCCAAGAAGTAATACAATGCTCTTTCAAGTGAAAGAATATCCAAAAATTGAAGATCCACCAAATGTTAACACAACCCCTACTAAACTTGAAGTTGTTAGAGTTGACATGCTAGCCGGTATGAGCACTACCGAACAACAAGATCCATCGGCAACTACACATAACCCTACATCTGTCGATGAGTCACAGCAAGACAAAGGTGAGCAGTCTACATTAAATGATACAAGTCCTCATGTGGAGGATAATGAAAAAGAATAAAAGAACAAAGATACTAATACACAAGAGCCTAAGGAACAAGAGGCAATACAAGCTCTTGTAAAAATGCCAAGTGAGAGTACATCAAAGAAGGCAATGAAAAAGAAGGCAAAAATCTCTTCACCGAAGGTAACAATTGATGAAGTTATTGTCATTCCAAAATGGGATTCCGATAACTTATCTTATGAGCAGATGCAAATTCTGTAAGATCTAATGAAGAGGAAAAATAGGCAAGAAGAACTAAGGAGAGAACATCAGCAAAAGAAAGTCTTATACGAGATAAAAGACATATTTCTTGATGCTTTTGAGTTATCTTATGTAAATAATTTTTATCCTATACTGGAACAACTTGTCCATATAGTCAAGAATGTGACTAATGAAGAAAGTAGAGCTAGTGATAAGTTGTTGCAGTGGCCGGAAAGAAAGTTTGAGACCAAGATGATAAACAAGGTATCTACCGAGATTGCAGTGAAATAGGTAACACTTTCTACTTTGGTAATAGAATTTGAAGTAGTTGTCAAAGCACAATCTCTGCTTACCAAACTATGCAATGTAGAATAATTCACACAGGATAACCAAGGGCTGGTAGATAAATTACAACAAGAACTTCAGTCTACTAGTCAAACCTTAAGCTTGGATGCTGAATCAAGTTCAAAACATTATGCCAAGCTTATGTTTACACAAGGAAGGATAGCCGAGTTGATGGCTAATGATGGTAAGATAAGGGCTCATCTACTCTTTATGCAAACAATGTTGACACCTCATCTGGAGGCTATTCAAAGAGAGTTAGCCAAGGCTAAGGACTTAGGAAAATGAGATCCAAATTTGTCTACAGTCGAGAGCCTAGTCCACCTAGCTGCTGAGCTAGAAGTGCAGTCAAAATTTTTAAAAATTGCTACATCAGGATGGGAAACTACATTACATATGGTTATGATGCTTTATAAACCATTTCTGGAGAAATACGTTACACTCCCCACTCCCAAAGAAATTAGGCGTGCCAAAAACAAGGGGGAAATTAAATGACATGACATATTTAAGCACCAGGCATAGAGGAAGGTAACAAAATTTTGTATGTATATATATCTTAGGGGGAGTATTCTGCTAATACTAAGTACTTTTGTAAATACAAATGTAATGTCATGACAAAGTGTTTTTGCCACTAATGTCAAAGGGGGAGATTGTAGATCTCTATAGTTTTGTTGCTATGTATTTTTGTATTAGCTGAGTTAAGTTTTTGCTGAGCTATGTAAGTAATGAATACCGAGCAAATAGTGATATCAACAAATACCGAGTACAGTGAATGCTGAGTACCAGGGACATCAATTGTCGAGTTAGCCATAATTGACATATGATTTTGTTATGGCACAGTCATCGAGGTAAAACATTTTGGCCGACATTCATGTTTTGTATTTTGTTTATTGAGGAAATCACAGAGGTGATTACACACCCATTTTGTAATCATTGATCCCAATGCATCACTTAGAGCCAATCAAAATTAGTAAAGCTTAAGTGGCAAAAAGAGTAAATCTGGATCGTAGATCTTAAATCTTGAGGAAGTCTAAGTTGTCTATATAAGAAGAAGATCTGAACCCTAAAACATGTTAGAGTGTATGAGAGGATGCGAAGGGAATGATGGTACATTCAGATCAGTAAAGCATTCAGAGAAAGTTAAGTGACCGAATAAAGCAGTGAGGGATAGAACAAAGATAAACTTGATAGATGAGATCAAAATAATACTGTAAGGAGGAGATCTATAATCAGCATATAGTGTAAACCGAAGGATCAGGTACTGAGACATTCTAACAAGTGTGTCAGGGTAAATCTCTTAATCGAGTAGCTTTAACAGACCTATTGTAATCTCTTAACTGAGTGCTTACTTTGTTGTAAGTTATAAATCCTTTTGCAAGGTAGACTGTATAAGTCTTTTAGCTCTTAATAGGGCAGACCCCTCACAGGGTAGATCATATTTTGTGATAAAATTTGTAGCCCTAACAGGAAAAATTTATACTGCAGTAGTGAAGATTTGTGGGTGTCATCCCCACCCCAGTTTTACCTTTCAAGGGTTTCTGGGTAACCAAAATTACTGTGTTATGAGTACTTTCTTGAATGATGCTTAGTATATTAGTTACTTTGTTTTGATGAAGTTTTGTTGATGCCATACAAAAGTTTTATGCAATGTTAAAATGGATTAGTAGGTGATATCTGATTCACCCCCCCCCCTCTCAGTATCACTTTTCCCAACTATATTTCCAACATGAAGTGCCCATTCTCTTGTAGTGACCTTGTAAACCTTCATATGACAATGGACAAGTTTTGTTTTTCTTTTGAGAAATTTCAAATTACAAAAAAGAGGAACTGATTATATTCATTTTAGGTGTAAACATGCCAACACTATTAATTTCATAGGGCCTTATGCTCTAATCCAAGAAATAACACTATATCTTACCATTCAACCAAACCCAAGCTTACTATTGGTGTGAAGGATTAGCACATTTTCAAAAACCAACTATAAATTTAAGCACATTGGTTAGTCTTCCTAAAACATCTATACCTTTTGTATCAGTTTTTGTCCTTCCACATTGGTTAGTCTTGTTGAAACATCTATACCTTTTGTATTAATAATTATGATCTCATCTAAAAAATTATGCCCAAAAGTTCAAATCTTTAAGTGCACCCATTCTTGAGATAATTCAAGTCTGCTGAGTAAAATAAGGGAAAATTTGAAAAAAAGTGTTTATAGATGAAAATGAATTTTTTTTATATTTCTAATGAAATCTTTAAAAAAAAATATGATTTAATCTCACTTATTTAAAAATTGTGATCTAATCTCAGTCTATTATTTAAAAATTACATTTTAACTGGGATTCAATTGGGATTAATTTGCATCTTAAAATTTTTGTCCTATTTTAAAAAGTTGCAATCCGGTTTATAATTGGATTGCATCTTCTTTTGGTTTGTGAATTTATCCCAACTTGTGCTTCTTGGTTTCATACGATTCAAGGGTTAGCCACAATGCAATGATTAGTAGAAAATATTTTAATTGTAAATCAAAGATGGATAAGGTATTGCTATGAGAAAGAAAGATGTTAGGTTTGGTTCCTTGTATTTTGTTTTATTAACAAAGTATTAGGCAATTTGTAATAAAGAAACAAGTTACAAGTGTCAAGTTTGAAAACTGTAAATATTCATTCGACAAGAAAAGTTTCTTGTTTGTGGTTATGTGGGAGGCCACATGCTATGAGAAGGGGTAATTTAAGTACATTTGGGTAGAGAAAAAATATATATTGAAGGCTAAGGTAGAATGAGAAAACATAAATGACTATTTACTAAATTTTACATGTACCTGAATCAGAGAAACTCTTGTGAAGGTTACTGTACTAAGAAAAATAATAACTGGACATTTCTTATTTCATATAAAATGTCTGAAAGTTAGAAGCTAGTGCAATGATATGTTAAGAAGGGTAGGGAAATGATGGATAAATACTATTTTTTAGAGTATTATCATTAGCAACTTTAGTTGAGGCTATCAAATAAATAATTCAAATGGAAAATAATTTGTAAGCATCCGGTCTTGGAAAATAGTTTGTAAGCATTATCAATCATCCCTAGATCATGAGCCCCTCTCAAAGTGGCATAGATATATACTAAACTTAATGAACCTTTTGTCTAGCGTGTGTGCTTTGCAGATCAACTAAAGGTAGACATTTTCTCTAACTATCTTTCTTCTTTAATAGTTGCCCTAATTTTGTCCTTAACCTTGATATTTGTTGATTTTTTGAATTATCTATACTCCCTATATGGTGAATTATAGTAAACATGTATAATGTGACCTTTGGATGCATTTTCATTTTGCTAGACAATATTGTGATTGCATGCTACTATAAGCTGTATGCACCCTAAAATGGTCGCCTAGACTTTGGGCCCCATTTATTCAATTTATCAATCCTGAATCATTTTGATCATTAATCAATATTTTCAACAATATCAATTTCTTGATCAAGTCTTAATTTCGATCATATATTGGATTTTTATCCTTGGGCTAACAATTTATCCTAAGTCTTTATTTATTTAAAAGGAATATTTCCTCCCCTTTTAATTAAATAAAAAGCCCCCACTTTCCTCTTATCCTAAGTTGCACAAATAAAACATTATTCCTATTTTATAAAAAGGAGAAAAAGCACTTTTTGTCTCACATGAGGCTCAAAAGTCAACACTTCACTCTCATTGGAGGATACTTGTGCACATGGATTGCTCCTCCTTCAACCTCCACCGCTGATTAAGACTTTTTGCCTCTTAATCTCCATGGTCCATTTCACCTCATTTCTTATAAAAGGAGAGCTCTCTCCTTCATTTGCATATCCTTGTTTTATGCTAATGTTATGCTGCAGGTTTTAGGTGCATTTGGAGTTTGAAGACATTGAAGACTTGTTGCATTTCATTGTAGTTGCATATTTCCTTTCATAGTTGCATGATAATGACATTCTTAGTATAGATTTCCTTTTATGCAATAGAATAAGCTCACATAGTTTAAATAGGAGGCATTGTAATCCATTGTTATTTCCCTTCATAGCTTAGTTTGTACTTCCATTTTCATAGCATAGCTTGCACATTTGCATCTTCATCTTAGTTGCATTGCATTGCATTTCATATTGGATTCTTGGAGATATTGGCATTGTTTCCCTTGTCTTCACTTGAATCTCTCATTGTATGGTTGACTAGCAAGGTCACTTTCTTGTAGCTCTAGCTGAGAGCAAACACATCATAGTCCCTTGCAACTCCATGCATAGAGAGCTATGAGCCGCTTTGTGAGGCCTCATTCTTGAGCAACCTTGCATGTAATGGTTCATAGAAGTGCATATTTTAGTGTGTACATTTCTGGCGCCCACCGTGGGGCAGAGTAGATTAGCTTTGTCCCTTTAATTCTGCATTTTTCATCATTTTTGGATTAATTTTTGAAAAAATCTGCGTCTCTGATTTTCTGTCTCAGATTATCGCGCGACACTTCTCAGAAATATCGTGCGATATACTTCCTGTCTTGGCGCGATAGTTCACGCGGAAAAAGTATCGCACACTTATATTGAAGTCTATCGCCTGGCATTGGGCGAAGTATCGCCTGGCATCGTGCGAAGTATCGCTCGACTGGGGAAGTATCGCCTGGCTATAGGAAGAAGTATCGCACGATACTGGTGAAGTCTGAGGTATATCGCCTGATCTAACAGTGAACTATTTTGTATCTTGCAAGTTTCGGGTTCTTAGCTATCTTTTTGAAATTTTCTGAAATTTCCAGCGTTTTCAAATCCGTGCCACTCTGGAAAATGGGTGCCCATTTTTTTTTTTGAAATTTTGCAAATGGTATCAAAAGTTTAAGTGTGATATATTGTTGGAAAGGTCTTTCCGAGCCTAATCCAACCATGATGGTTTCATTTTCAGATTTTATCATTTGATCAGTTATTTTTGTAGATTATCTAATTTTTCATGTACTAATCATTGGTAGATTTTGGATTTTGATTCTCCTAACTCTTGTTGGTCTAACAAGTTGTGGTTGTAGGTGCTCTCATTACTTGAAATTTTTTAAAAGAACGCATGTCAAAGAGGGCTACTAATGGTTTTTGTAGGGCTGCCCAAGCATAAAAACAAAAAAAAAAAAATTTCCATTTCTTGCTTATTGTTATTTTCCTTTCATTTGTGGCATTTACTAATTGTATTAGGAATCTTAATACCTTGTGAAAGGGATCTTGAGGTGGTAGGAGAAGTATGCTCTTCACCTTTAGGTGAATCAGAAAATCTTGACCCATCTTAAGGTTTTGGAAGCAAGGGGGTAATTGATCTCTTTGCTTGGTGTGTTTGGGAAAGATTCTTGAGATAGGGGAGTATGCTCTTCACCCTTGTGGTGAATCAAAAACCTTGAACCTCAAGATTTGATCCATTTTTGTTTAGTTTAGGAATCCTTTAGCGGGCCTGCTCTTGAGCAATCAAGAGGAACGACTCAAGTGGGGACAACCTTGTCATCATTTTCCTTGGTGGCAAGTGATTCCAACTCACTATAATCTCAAGGCTATCAAGGACACCAAAAACCTTGATAGACATAACACTTGTCTTCGTTTGATGTGAGTAGCTCATGGGATTGCGACCATGGGGAAAACATTGAACAAGAATGCTTAAGGTACTCTTGAGGTCGCGAGGTCCTAGTCCTTTATGAGGAGCAAGAGGGGTGTTGTGAACGGAAATCCTTATTAAGAACCATTAGATAGAAGCCACCTTATTTTAGCCGCTTATCTTCTTAGTGCAAGGATTGATCCAAGTGGTTTACCCGGATCACCTTAAGATACTCACCATATGTGCCCCTTTGGTTGTGTTGTTTAACACTTCCATGACAAAGCCAATATCTCTTGTGGGCAACCACTTGGTGTGAGGCAAGGGGGCATCAAGTTGTGGGCTAAGTTGATGAGTAATGAGCCTTGTCTTGTAGGTAGATATTGCTTGAAGTGTCTTCGATTGTGTGATACCAGTGTAAACATTCTCAACATACAAACAATCGGTAGCATTCATAGGGTGCAATTTTATTTTTGATATCATAAGTGTTTATCTTGGCAAGGTTGCTTTTGCCCTTGTTTCAAGTGTTTGAAGACATGTTTGATCCTCTACTGTTTGCAAACCTGTCCAAATGCTGTTGAATTTGTGATTGATGTGAAATCAGACCTTAAAAAAATCAAAATTTTGCACAAATTGGTCAAGATCGACATCAGTATCACATTAGCCAAAGAGAAATATCGCATTAGAAGGTTGTTCTTGGTGAGAAAAGCCTATCTCTAGAATTGTGAGCTACATTCTTGGAAAATTCTCGTACTCTTATTGTCCAAATAGTTTTCATTTAATCTCAATTTCAAATATCTTTTGGCCTAGCCCAATCTCCTGGTTCAAAAGTGCAAGGGTAGTCACCCTTTGATTTGAAACACCTCTTTGACAGTGTTGGTAAAGCCCCTTCTTCTATCTTTTCATTTCTCTTTGGACAATAGAGAACTTTGATTATCCTAGTTTGGTGTTGACATTTTGTGAGGTCATCCTATTACCAGTCTTCCTTGGTCAGTCCAGATCTTAGATCCTAGGTGTTGTCATGTTGCTCAACATCTTAATGAACGTTATGGTATCAATTGCACAAGATGGCTCTTAGTCTTCTTCTTTCTTCTCCATTTCCCGTGTTCTTCTAAAGTCTTCTATTCCCATGAGAAATTCTTCTTCTTCTTCTTGATTCTTTTCCTCTTGCTATCTAGTCTACCTTCTTCTATTCATCTATTCATTTCTTCCATGCTTGATTTCTCCTCTTTTGGAACCATGAATCTTAACTATCTAGCTTTGGAACCTTTATTAAGAATAGATGATCTTGAGCTCATTGACATATTTGAAAAGTGTTGTTCCTCCAAAATTCTCATGAGTGATAAATTTATAGCAAAAATAAAAGAAAAGATGATTAAATCAGATGCCTTTGCTAGAATCATAAACATGATCATATCACGATCTTCTTCTTCCAAACATTCTTCATCATCTAAATCTTCTCATTCTTCTTCACCTTCCAAGTCTTATCATGACTCTTCCAGACATCATTCTCATTCTTCATCTTCTAAGTCTTATCATGATTCTTCTAAACACTATTCACATTCTTCATCTTCCAAATCTTATCATGACTTTTCTAAACATCATTCAAATTCCTCATTATCCAAGTATTCTTCTTCCACTAGGTCTTCATTTTCCTCTTCTTCAAGATGTCATTCTTCTTTTACTTCTCCCAAGAGTCTTACTTCTCTTCAGAAGACATACCATAAAGAGCAACATGATAGTCCTTGTGATGTCTCTTTCACAAAGAGTGACACACCTACCTTTGATGACTATGATGACTATGATGATGGACAATGTAGCGATACTTATGGCAACTCTATTCCTAAGAGTCCTCCTCGTCGTGTGCTTAGACTTACTAAAGGGTCATCCTATTGGATAGATTGTGATGGTGATTCATATGATTCTGATTTTGAGAGAAATTATGATATTTGTTGTGAACAATATGATACATCTACTTCTATTGAGGAAGAGAAAGCTTTTCGTGCTGATTATAAACGAAGATACTATGAGCATGTCTTGTCTAAAAACTCTCATGCTAAAAATAAAGATCTCACTCTCAAGAAAAATCATATTAATGTTGAACCTTTGTCTTGTGATGGTTCCCTTCCATCCACCACTTCCTCCAATACCCACACACTTCCTAAAGCTTCTGAGTCATCCAAATCTTTCACAAATCTTTCATCCAACAAAGATCCTAAGACTTTCCATGCGGTTCCATATAGTTATCCTCAAGGGCCACCTCTTAAAGATACTCAAGATAACCTTCACTTGGCTGCAAATACTTTCAATAATGTCAAACCTAAAGAGCCTAAGCTTTCATCCGCTATAATGCCTATTTTAGCTAATCCTTCACCACCTCTTCCAAAGTCTTCCATACAATTCCAACCTGCTTTCTTGTCCTTAGAAGTGGCTCCATGTCAAGAGGACTCTAACAATGATAAAGAAAAGAACATAAAGAAAGATCAAGATCAAGAACCCTCCATGTCATCCAATTCTTTTCATGATGTCTCTTATCCGTTTCATGGTTCTTTTGATCCTTTATACCCTTCCCCATTCATTCCACCATGTCTTAATTCTTCCTCTAAGCAAGATCAAGCTACTACTTACACTATTGAGCTTATTGATAATCAAAATAACCTTACCACACTTGCACTTTCCAAAGATGATACTTCCATTAAGGTTATTAAAAATGGTGTCATTACTTATGATGTAAAACCTATTGAAAATCAAAATAAAGTTGATACGCTTATGCTACCCAACGATACTTGTCAAGATCAAAGTCTTCCATCTTCTTGTTCTACCACTCCATGTTCACGTCCGCTTTCTGCTCTTCCTAAATCTTTGCAAGCTACGAATGATCCTATCAAAGAAACTGCTCCTATTCAAGATGTGTATGATCCTGTTGAAAATCCTAATGCTCACTCTAAAGATGCTGATATCCTTGGTTGTGATATAGATGATAATGAACTTATTGATTATCCTTTTGCATCTTCCACTTCCATCCTTGGATCTCCTCCACCAATAATAAGGACTTCATATCTTCCTTCCATCTTGGGTCCTTATGTCCCTTCACTTTCCCCTCCTAATTATCCTAATTCGTCATCCATTTTGGGTCCTTACATCCCTCCATCTCCTATCTTTCCTCAAGATCAACATAGGTACATACCCTTGAATCCTTTTCATCCATCCACCCATCTATACCAGTCATATTTTCCTTCTTCTTCCACAAGTCCCAAGTCTTTTGGAAGTAACTTGAATGTTCAATACAAGAAAAAGAAGCAATACAAGAATCCATCAAAAAAAGAAGATCGTCATGTCCCCTCTAATCGACATGGATATATAAAGTCGAAAGAGATATCTAAAAAGAAAACTACAAGACAAGTATGGGTTCCAAAATCCATTATTGAAGATATTATCTCTAAATCATCAAAAGGAAATAAAAAGCTTAAGGCTATATGGATTCCAAAGTCTCTCTTGAAAGAGTCTAATATTGAAAAAAAAGTGAAGTGGACATTCAAGCTTCCAAAGACTTCCACTTCATCTTCTTCCAAAAATATTCTTCCATTCCATGCGCCTAAACCACAACCTCTGCTAAACATTTTTCATATTCCTTCTCATATTCCTCCATTCACATTTGAGAATTATAACAAACACACCAATCCTCTCTTTGAGGAGTCAGATAGCAATAATGAACCAGAATATGGTTCGCACTTGGACTAGAATATGGTTCATGTTTCCTCCATCCTCTCGCCACCCTTCAAGGTGTGTATTGACGTTGATCTTACCTTTCTTTCCATCTACCTTTTCACATTCCTTCCATTCATTATCCTTCTACCTTCTATCATTTTTTCTTCATTTGTCTATTCCTTCTGCGTCTTCCTTTCCCCTTCAGTATCTTTGAGCATATTATTTTGAATCCTTGACATATCATGGTTTATCCTTTCAAGGAGCATTATCTAAAAAGCTTGCCTTCTTCCAAAAAAATAAAAAAAATTCAAAAATTCAAAAAATAGCAAAAAAAATTAAAAATGTGCCATGGTGAAAACCTGGAAACAGGCACCTTGGTAGCAAAAGTAAAGAGAAATAAATTCATCCTATGGTGAAAACCACTCCCTTGTGGCATCTTGGATAAGTACCATGATGAAAACCTGACAATCAGGCATCATGCGTAGTTCTTCTACATATTTCATCCATTCCATCTTCTCTCTTTGATCTTGACAATGTTGACCTATACACGAACATTTGGCTATCTTGTGAGCTATCTTCCAATGATCTTGCTTTCATTCCTTTCATGTTTAGCCTTCATATTTATTTTCCTCCATTCCTTCTAGCCTTTTGCTATCTTTTTCCCCTTTGGTCTTGATCTAATAAAAAGAGTAAAACACGATGCTATGAAGCCTCTTGACATGTCTACTCGTTTGGACTGCATCCTTTCTTCTTTTGCAGCGCACTTTTGTGGCTTATCCCATGCTGGCCTTTCATTGCTTATCCAAATGTGCTTTGCATGATAATTTTTTCCCTAGCTTGGGTACTCTTGAGGAGTTTGACCTTGAGGATTTCTTCCCTCCATTTGCCTTCATTCTCCTTTCCTCCATCTCAGTCACCAGCTTGCTAATCCCTCTTGTTCCCCACCTTCCTGGATATTGGGACTGCACGATGTGATCTTGCTCATGAGTTTGATGCCTATTTTTTTTGGGGGCATCCTTTGTACATATTTTATGATCCTGAAAAAATACCAAAAAAATTGATATATGATGCTGAAAAAATTCTAAAAAGCATAAAATGTCCTGAAAAAAATACAAAAAAATCAAAATATTAAAAAAAAAAAAAAAAAAATATAATAGAAAAAGTGCCTTGGTGAAAACCTAGCAATAGGCGCCTTGGTAGCAAAAATCCAAAAAAAATGAAAAAATGAAAAAAGATTCCAAGTGGTGAAAACCTGGAAACAGGCACTACTTGAGGCCTTTGCACCCCTATTTGTTAGCATGCGCTCTCGACACTTAGCCACTTCCCATCATGCCTTGACCTTATTTGGCCTAGTCTGGAATTGGTCTTTATCTTTGTCTAGGGGGCATAACTGTTCGCATAGGTGTTTTAGGTGCGTTTGTCTCTTGGGGCATTTCACAACAGGTGTTTTTCAACACTACCCTTGCGTCGAGTGTTTCTTAACACTTATCAAGTGTCTGACCCAACAGTCTTGTATGATGTGATATTTCTCACTAAGCTGATATGATACTCAGAGTTTGACTCTATGACCAACACACACACACTTAAACAATCAACTCGCTGATGATATGATGACTTTATTTTTTCTTTGTGTGCTGTCTATGAGGATTTCTTTAATGAGTGGTCTCTCCTTGAGAAGTTTTCGATGATGCATAGCTAGAAGACTGAGGGAATGAGAACATGTTTTCTTTCTTTATCTGCTTGCGGGTATATTTTGTTGATCCTAACTGTCATGAGCATTTATGCTGGTCCTACTTGACCCTACGGATTGACAAAGTATTATCCTTGACTATTTTGTGAGTGCATGCTTCTAGCTATCCTGATTTTCATGTGTCTTGATACAAGCATAATCTCGCCATATCAAACTTAGGTGATCTCACTGCATTAGTCATCTGGACCTATATGTCTTTGATGCTTAGGTGAGATTTCCACATTTCTATCTGATAAAGATCATATTCATATCCACATAGTTATGCTAGTGTGCATTGTATGATCTTACGACGCTACCAATAATGCTCAATGATGATAATTAGATGTCTATAAGCGTTGTGACCTTGCAAGTCAACCACTTTCATAGTAGCTTGCATTCTTAGGTTCATCATAGTTTAGTTTTGCATCTTGCATATGGAGAGAGCTCTCCTTTTTATCATCTACGAACTAGTTGGTCAACTGTGCTCATTTTTTTATTCTTCTTGATCATATCTTTCATTTCTGGTCTTTCATATCACATCCTTTTCTATCCATTTTCGGACTCGAAATCGAAATCCGAGTCACATTTCCAAATTTTCTCATTCTTCTACGCAGTTGACTGACCTTTTGAGGCATAATTTGATTTTCGGTGGAATTTCTTCCTTCCATGTCTCTCAAATTTTCTAGTCTTTCATCCACTCTATTTCTAGTCTTCTATTTCTATTCTTCTACTTCCTCACTGGGGCATGTTTTATTGCCTAATGGTTAACCTATTTGACCCTTACATTCGATTGTGATTTTATTATGATTTGATCAACCTTATCAATTTTCTGTCTCTCCTCTACTTGATTTCGATTTCGATTCCGAGGGGGCAGTATTTGTGGGATTCTCATCCCTGATTTCCTTGATTCTCTTGATTCAGACATCTTTTGTGAGCTTTTGAGATTCTTATCTCCCATTTTTAGACATTGATTATTGCCTAGCAGCGACGGTGATAGTTTTGTCTAAAGCTTGATTTGCACCTAGCAGCGACGGTGTTGGTCTAAGCTTTTGTTTATGTTTGTCCAGATGTGATCCCGAATCGACCTCATATCTGAGTTGTTTTGTGATCCCAGATCGATCTCACATTTCAACTTCATTCTTTGACTACATGTGTTCCCAAATCGATCACACATTAGTCAAAGAGGGGCAAATGTATGCACCCTAAAATGGTCGCCTAGACTTTGGGCCCCATTTATTTGATTTATCAATCCTGAATCATTTTTATCAATAATCAATATTTTCAACAATATCAATTTCTTGATCAAATCCTAATTTCGATCATATATTAGATTTTTATCCTTGGGCTAACCATTTATCCTAAGTCTTTATTTAATTAAAAGGAATATTTCCTCCCCTTTCAATTAAATAAAAAGCCCCCACTTTCCTCTTATCCTAAGTTGCACAAATAAAACATTATTCCTATTTTATAAAAAGGAGAAAAAGCACTTTTTGTCTCACATGAGGCTCAAAAGTCAACACTTCACTCTCATTGGAGGATACTTGTGCACATGGATTGCTCCTCCTTCAACCTCCACCACTGATTAAGACTTTTTGCCTCTTAATCTCCATGGTCCATTTCACCTCATTTCTTATAAAAGGAGAGCTCTCTCCTTCATTTGCATATCCTTGTTTTATGCTATTGTTATGCTGCAGGTTTTAGGTGCATTTGGAGTTTGAAGACATTGAAGACTTGTTGCATTTCATTGTAGTTGCATATTTCCTTTCATAGTTGCATGATAATGACATTCTTAGTATAGATTTCCTTTTATGCAATAGAATAAGCTCACATAGTTTAAATAGGAGGCATTGTAATCCATTGTTATTTCCCTTCATAGCTTAGTTTGTACTTCCATTTTCATAGCATAGCTTGCACATTTGCATCTTCATCTTAGTTGCATTGCATTGCATTTCATATTGGATTCTTGGAGATATTGGCATTGTTGCCCTTGTCTTCACTTGAATCTCTCATTGTATGGTTGACTAGCAAGGTCACTTTCTTGTAGCTCTAGCTGAGAGCAAACACATCATAGTCCCTTGCAACTCCATGCATAGAGAGCTATGAGCCGCTTTGTGAGGCCTCATTCTTGAGCAACCTTGCATGTAATGGTTCATAGAAGTGCATATTTTAGTGTGTACATAAGCTACCAATTTTGATTCCTCATTGCTTTGCATATTATCTAATAGTATTTGTCTTTCAATTACCTTAAAGTGTGTTGATTCTTATATACAATGAGAATGTATTTGTCATCCTAGATTGAAACCAATTTTGAAGGAAGATGTATACATTTGAATAAATTGACAAATACCTTTATCTATCATTTAAAGCAAGTTTCTTCTAGTCTTTAAAGGTAGCTAGAGTGATTTGATACTTTTACTTGCAATGTTTTAACATTTCATTCATGTAAAAGGGTACATATCAATCATTACACCTTATGGCCCACTACGTTCCTTTAAAATTTTGAAAGTCACATTTGTAGGAGTCATTTATTCATGATTACCACAACTTTCTTTTTTTTGAATCAGGGCGAAGAGATGTTCTATTTTTTTGTTACTAATCAATCTGGAACCTGGTATATGCATTGAATTTTAATGTGCATATGCCATGATATGCTTCTTACCTTTGTGGATCTCATAATAAATAAATTTTGAATTGTTGTATAATCCTTGTGGGCAATATATCTTGATATGGTGTATAGGGGTATTTCCTTAGCCTCATTTGATTTTTTTGGGCATCCATATTATTGGTTAGGTCAAAATATAACATGGAATATTTCACCTATATGTTCTTTTCAAGCGTACTTGAAACAATAACTGAAACTGGTCCTTTCAAAAATTTACTTCCTGTATTTTTTCTCACAACATATTTATGCACTTGAAAGTAGATTCAATTTAACCATAAAAACCATAAAATCATTAAGTAACTTTGATAGACTAAATCAATGCTTGGATATAAATTTTCCTAGTGGTTGTATAGTTTAATATTTTTCTTTCAAATCATTCCTATAACTTACAATTCAATTCTACATCCCATAGGTGAAGCAAAGCAAAACAAAGTCAATCATTTGAGATCCCTCAAATGTTGTTGGTGTGTGCTAAAATGTTGACACACTTCTATGAGTCATTATATCCAAGATTGCTCAAGAATGAGGTCTTAAATGGTGACTCATAGCTCTCTATTCATGGAGTGCAAAGGTTTATAATGGAGGCCCTCAGCTTAGACCTTGTTTGTGCCCATGCAAGTACACCATAAAATGAGAGATTCAAAGAGGAAAAACAAGAATGCTATTCTCCATGATCATCAAGTATGCATGCAAATGAAAATGGAAGCTATTCTATATGATAAAAATGCATGAAAGAAAACTAATCTATGAAAGGAAATGCTTATGCAAGATTATTGTATGAAAGGAAATATGGATCTAATCTAACATGCAAGTGCAAGAGTAATCTAAATGGATTTCCATGGAGGCATGAGAGAAGAAGACAAGAAAAGAGAAGTTTCAATATTCAAGCTCAAGTGCTCCAAATCCTTCTCCAAAATCGCTCTCCAAACCTGCATAACAGTAACATAAAATATGGATCTCTAAAATCTTTATGCCTAGATGCCTAAATGAGAAGGAGAGGGCTCCTTATAAAGGACTTAGAAATGAATGGACGGTCAAGATTAAGAGGCAAAAATAAATGAGCAATGGTGGAGATTAAATCTTGGTTGATCCATGTGCTCAAGATTCTTAAGAGGCAAAATCAATGGACATGGTTAAGAGGCAAAAAGATGTGTGGAAGAGATTAAGAGGCAAAAGGAGATTCCACCCATCTTAGAAAGTGTGCATTCAATGTGTAGACAAAAAGTCTTTTTCTTTTTCTTTTTATTTTATTATTTATATATTATTTTTAGCAGAGTGGTTTCTATTATTTAATTAAAAGATTTTTTTATTTATTTAAAAGAGATTTATTCTTTTAATTAAATGTGGCTTAGGATAAAGTGATTTTATTATTTAATTAAAAGGGAGCATGTTCTCTTAATTAAATAAAACTTAGGATAAAATGATCAAACCTTAGGAAATATTGAAATATTTGATTTAATTATGATTTGATCAAGGAAATTGATTTGAATTGAAAATATTGCAAAGCATTGATTCAGGAAATTGATAAATTGATGAATGGGGGCACAAAGTCTAGGTGACCATTTTAGGGTGCATACATTTGCCCCTCTTTGACTAATGTGTGATCTTTATGGGAACACATGTAGTCAAAGAATGGAATTGAATTGTGAGATCGATTTGGGATCACAAAAAAACCCAGATGTGTGATCGACGAACGGGAACACATCAGGACAAAGATAAGCTAATTGAAAAAGAAAAGGCCAACACCCCTATAAATAGGTAATTGTCATGTCCCAGATAAGAATCTCAAGCAAGGTTTCCCTAAATGAAGCAATTGATAGGATTGATAAATCTGAATCAAGGATTGAAGTTTGATAGGTACTACCCCCTCATGATCGAAATCGAAATGAGATAGAGGAGAAATAGTAAATTGATAAATTTGATCAAATCAAACTAAAAATAATGTTCTTGATGTAAGATGAAAGATATAAGGACCACAAAACCAAGGTAGATCATCAAGCATGAATTATTATGCCCCAAGGTTGAATTAGAAGAAAAGAAGTGGGGTGAAAGTATATGGAAGATAGAAGTTTGGAAGAGGTGAAAAGAAATGGAGAGAAGAAAGAGAATTTACCTCAAGAAAGAGAATGCTTCAAAATCAATCAACTGTTTAAGATAGAAAATTTTGATTGAGATCATGAAAGAAGATAAGGAAATGAAGATCAAAACATGACCACAATTGATTAAAAGTCCAAAAGAAAGATGAAGGAAAACCTTCTCAAACTCATAATGCAACCTAAAAATGCAAATTAACATGAAGTCTAACAATGCAAGCTACATGAAAATGCAAAGGTGTACTTGTAATAGAGCAACTATAACATAGGATTTTGTGTTCATCATTCATTAGAGAATGTTAAGGAACTTATTTTCATCATTGGGCCATTATTAATGGACATTAGAAAATCACACAATCATCACTAGTCACAAGCGCAACTATGAAGATATGAATGTGATTTATATTGGATTGGAATGTGGAAAGATCTAACATAAGCATCAAAGACATAAAGGTCAAGATGACTTCGATGTTAGCTTACCCAATTTAGTGTATCAAAACCACGCTCGCATGAAGGCATACATGCTGAGATGACCATAAGAATAGTTGTGAAAAAATAGTCAAGGATGATGCCTCAAATCTCCTAAGTGTCTCAAGAGGACAACAAGAAGACACTCTAGAGTTTCAAGACCACACCCACAAGAAGAGAGAAAATAAAAACATGCCCCATGTCCCAAGTCCTCTATTTATGCATCCCGAAGAGACTTATTAGACAAGGAAACTCAACTAAAATGAATAACAGTTAGCACACAAAGAAAATATCATGACATAGCTCAAGCATTAAGTGTTGTGTTTAAAAATTTAAGTGTGTTAACTGATATTGAGTTTTGAGGATAAGGATTGAATGCTTGCAAGTAGGTAAGATCACATGATAAAACTGGGTAAGACCAAACTAAGAAGTGTTGAAAAACACTCAGTGTCAGGGGTTGTGTTGAAAAACACAGTTGGGGTGGTGTTGAAAAATGCCCTTTGCAAGGTGTCCTAAAGACTAACACATCCAAGAGACCAAAGCTAACACAGTTATGCCCCCTAGACAAAGACAAAAGACCAATTCCAAACCAAGGCAACAAGGACAAGGCATGATGGATAAAGGCTAAGTGTCGAGGATGTGTGACAAGAAACAGGGGTGCAAAGGCCTCAAGTAGTGCCTATTTCCAGGTTTTCACCACTTAGATTTTATTACAATTTTTTTATTTTTTTTTTCAAGAATTTTTATAGATTTTTTGTATTTTTGCTACCAAGGCACCTGTTTCCAAGAAGGCACTTTTTCTTTTTTTTTTGAATTTTTGAATTTTTTTGATTTTTTTGGTATTTTTGAAATATATATATATATATTTTGAGATACATCAAAGCGCCTATTGCTAGGTTTTCACTAAGATGATCATTTTTTCATGACATTTTTAGATTTTTAGAATTTTTGACAATATATCATTTTTTTGGATTTTTTCAGGATCAATAATTATGTACAACGGATGCCCACAGACACAATGGGCATCATGGATAGAACTTCTTTAGGTGCAAAACATTGATAGGATCAGGGAGCTGCTCTCCCTCTGCAGTAGATAATAAATAAGCACCTGTCCCAAAAGTTGTTGTAATAATGTAAGGTTTAAGCCAATTAGGTTCAAATTTTCCCTTTTGATCTCTACATTGTTGATTCTTAGGATTTTCACATAGGACAAGATCTCCCACTTGGAATTCTCTAGGATGAACTTTTTTGTTGAAGGCTTTGGACATGCACTTTTGATAAACCCTCATATGGTTAAATGATGCTTGACATTTCTCATCTAGAAGTTCTAACTCTTGAAGTCTCATGGCACGGTAGTCTTGATCATCTGTAACTAGACCTTTGAGGGAAACTCTAAGTGAAGGAATCTAAACCTCTAAAGGTAAAACTACTTCAACACCATATGTAAGGGAAAAAGGAGTAGCCCCAATAGGAGTACAAATACTCATTCTATAGGCCCACAAAGCTGAATTTATCTATAAATACCAATCTCTACCACTCTTACAAACTGTTTTATGTAGGATTTTAAGAATGGTTTTGTTTGATGCCTCTGCTTGACCATTTCCTTGTGGGAAGTAAATGGAGGAGCAATGTTGTTTAATCTTAAATTTCTTGCAGAGTTGTTTAAGGTCCTTATTTTTGAACTGGCCTTCATTGTTAGTGATAATCTCGAAAGGCACTCCATATCGACAGATGATATGGTCCATGATGAATAGAGAGATTGTCTTGCCTAAGGAAACATAAAGTGGGACAACTTCTACCCATTTAGTGAAGTAATCAGTAGCAGTGATAATAAACTTGTGTCCACCTTATGAGTTGGGATGAATCTTCCCAACAAGATCAAAGGCCCAACGCTGAAATGGCCAATGAGATATAGAAGGAATGAGCTCCTTGCCTAGAGCATGTATCAAGTTACCATGTTTTTGACACTTTTCACATGACTTTGTAAAAGATACTGCATCAATCTGCATCATAGGCCATTAGTACCTCACCCTAAGAAACCTTCAAGCCATGGAAAGACCATTGGAATGTCCCCCACAGATGCCCTCATCGATATCAACTAAGGCTTGGTCAAATTCTTCCTTTTCTAAGCATCTAAGAAGTGTTCCATCTAGACCCCTCCTATACAAATCACTAGAGATAAGGGAATGGTGAGAGGCATTTTGGATAAGGTTTCTACATTCAGATCAGTTAAAGGTTTCAAGGATAATGCCATCACGAAGGTATGAGTAAATGGAACCATAACAAGATGACTCATGACCAAAAAGGGTACAAATGATATGACTTTCTTGGGAGTCATAGATAGGGTAATGTAGCTCTTCCACTAGGAATCAGAATCTAGATTCATGTTTCCCTAACTAAAGGAGTGAAGCAAGTGTGGCCATAGCATCAACTGATTTGTTTTTTGCTCTAGGGATTTGCTAAAATGTGACAAATGTGAAGTATCATTTCAAGGAATCAACCATTTTCTTATAAGGTACCAGTTTCTCATCTTTTGTTTAATATTCATCATTGACTTGGTTGATTATCAATTGTGAATCTCCATAGATATGTAACTTTGTGATTTTCCATTCTATGGCCATCTTAAGTCCATTTGTTAAAGCTTCATACTCAGAAATGTTGTTTGTACATGGGAACAATAACTTTTAAGACTTAGGAATCGTGTACCCATGAGGAGAAACAAACAACACACCAGCTCCCAAACCATTTTGCATAAAGGATCCATCAAAGAACATCTTCCATGTTCTTTCAATCATATACATGAGGTGTTCATCTGAGAAGTCAAATTGAATAGGTGCATTACCTTATATTGGGAAATCAGCCAATTGATTTGATATGGCCTGTCTTTTGATTGCTTTATGCCTAATGTACTCTATGTCAAATTATGAAAGGATCATCATCCATTTGGCAAGTCTACCTGTGAGGGCAGCCTTACCTAGTAAATACTTGAGTGGATCTATTTTTGCTATGAGGTGGATAGTGTGCGCAAGCATGAAATATCACAACTTTTGGGAAGCAAACACAACTACAATGCAAGCTTTCTCAATGCTAGTGTAGTTAACCTCATATGAAACAAGAGTATAGCTAATGTAGTATATTGCTCTTTCTTTCCCATGTTAATCAAGTAGAGCTAGTAATGTCCCTAAGGAAGATTATGTCATTGAAATGTATAGAATAAGTGGTTATCCTGAGATAGGAGGCATTAAAATGGAGGATTTGTCAAGTATTCCTTGATTTGATCCATGCTCTTTTGACAATCCTCATTCCAAACACATTTGACTCCTATGTGTAAGTTCTTGTTGAAAGGTTGAGCTCTATATACCAACTGTGAAATGAACCTCCTTATGGATTGAAGGCATCCTTGAAGACTCCTCATTTGACTAATGTTTCTAGGAGGTGGCATATTTATGATTGCTTGGATCATTTCAAGGTCTACCTCTATTCCTTTTGCTGAAATGATAAATCCTAGTAGTTTTCCAGAGGTGACACCAAATGCACACTTTTTAGGATTTAACCTTAGTTAAAATTGTTCCATGTGATCTAAAATGCCTTCTAAATCATCTAAGTTTGTGTCTCTTTTCTTAGACTTGGCCAAAGTGTCATCCACATAATCTTCCATGTTTTTATGCATCATGTCATGAAAAATGGTTGTCATAGCTCATTTATAGGTGGCTCCTGCATTTTTTAATCCAAAAAGCATAACATTCCAATAATAGGTACCCTATGCACAAGTGAATGCAGTCTTTTCTTGATCTTCAGGAGCTATCTTAATCTGATTGTATCTAGAAAAACCATCCATCAAGGAATAAATCTCATAACCTGCAGTCATATCCACTATCATGTCTATATTGGGAAGTGGAAAGTCATCCTTTGGGCATGCTCTATTGACATCTCTAAAATCTGTGCAAATTTGAATGGATTTGTCATGTTTGGAAAATGGTACAA
Organism: Chamaecyparis obtusa; assembly: GCA_027943335.1. Classification (NCBI taxonomy): domain Eukaryota; kingdom Viridiplantae; phylum Streptophyta; class Pinopsida; order Cupressales; family Cupressaceae; genus Chamaecyparis; species Chamaecyparis obtusa. The sequence goes on from BSBK01013409.1 coordinate 77,705, forward strand.
TGTTTGATATCCATTCAGCATAGTCAATAGCTCTTATGAATCCTACACCACAAAGTTTCTCTAATTCTGCTTTGACTAGGAGAGCTATGTGGGGATGCATCTTTCTCAATTTATGTTTAACTGGTTTTACACCCAGAGCTATGGACAAGTGATGCATGATAAGATTAGTGTCCAACCCTAGCATATCTAAATAAGTCCATGCAAAGTTGATCTTTTTTTATAAGAACTTAGTGTAAGCTTCCTTTTCTTGTGGTGACAAGGACTGAGGCAAGTGTACTATTTGTGGAGCCTCATCTGTACCCAAATTGATAGTTTGTGTTGGCTCAATAAGCACTAAAGATCTATCTTGAAAGTAGCTAGGGAGACGATCAAGTACCTCATCCTTAGGCACCTTAGGGAGGTTTTCACCCTTGGATACGTCATTTATTTTTACTTTTTTTGGTTCTGACACCGCCACATATTGGTTTTCACCATCAGAACTCTTATTCTTTTGATTTGATTTTCTTTTTATTTTGTGACTAAGGTACTTGATGTCTGGCTCTGTCATGCTGGTAGCCGGTTCACTAGTGGAAGAGACTACAGGTTCAATGGAATTCAAGTAACAGGCTATCTCACAATCATTTTGGAACGTTAAGAGCTCAGGTTCTTAACAACATTGGGACCAATCAATTAGGTTAGGATGAACAAGAGGTAAGTCAATGACTGGTTCAAGGTTGTGAATGTGAATGATATCATCTCTAATGATCGAAGAGTCGAAGTCCATCAAGTACCCTTCTAAGCTACCCAAATTAGGATTCATCCTAACAAGTGAAGAAACATCCACCAAGGTAACATGTGGGTTCAAATCCTCTAATCCCACATGTGAATTTTCAACTACCTCAGGTTGAGAACTATAAGTGTGGATGACATCAACATCCATGTCAATTGTGGAAGAATTGGAGAGAGAGTCCCATTCATACTCATGTGAATCTATTTTCAAATCCTGACTAGGATGTTTACACCATAAAAGTTTGGTACATCTTGATGTGGAAGCTCTAATGTCATCAAGGGTAACATCTCTCTCCATTAAATGAACACTATTCTTTCATTGACATTCTCTGATAGGATCTTCTACATCTTATTCATCTTGTTCTAAGGTTGAAACTATCTCATGAGTGACTGGACTATCCAAGTCTCCCCAAAGGATATTAGTGGAAGGGACCCAATATTCACACATATCTTGCTGAATTGTCAAATTAGATATGTATTTTGGTTCATCTTCACTATCCAAATCATCAAGGATAGGAGCAGTGTTCTTGTTATGATTCACAAATCCTAGGTCAATCATCTTCTTAGACTTGCATCCAAAAAGAGCATGATCAAGAGGTTTGGCTCTAGCATCCAATCTATGACTAAGAGGACCATGTCCAAGATAGCCCATCTTTTTGAAAAAAGTATACCCTCTTCCATAAGCCTTAGGAGAGGGAGAGAAGTTCTCATTTTGCATGTATTTCTCTTCTCTATAAATCTAGTCTTTAACAACCACCTCTTCTTTTTCATCTTGAATAGGCACTGAGGACTCTACAAATGTGCCAAATAAAGTCATAGCTAAAGAGGAAGGTCTCATTTCTTGTGAAGGCTTTCCATAAGACCTAGGTGAAATTGGTAGCTTTGTGAGGGAGTTGAGTTGATACCCCCCCATGCCAAGGTCTACTGACTTGAACTTGTCTTTATATTCTGCTAAGGTCGCATTGAAGTCTTCTACTTCTCTATTGAGGGGAACATGAGCACTCGATGAAACTGAGTTGATAGATAAAGTGCTATCCCCAGGTATACAAATCTCTACTCCATTGTAGGGGAACTTAACACACTGATGATAGGTAGATGACACTGCTTGCATATCATGAATCCATGGTCTACCAAGTAATATATTGTATGCAAGGGGATCAACATCAACTATTTGGAATAAAACATCCTTCTCAATAGGGCCAATCCCAATAGGAAGGACAACCAACTCCTTGGAACTTCTTTTTGCCTCATCATAGGCTTTGATAGTGATCTTTTTTCTGGTGTCTATTACTTGTTCATAATAACCCAATATCTTCAAAAGACTCAAGGAACAAATATTAAGCCCAACACCCCCATCTATCAACACGCGCCTAACACAGATTTTGTGGATCATGACTTTAATATGAAGGGCGAGATTGTGTGGTTGGCTCAAAGCTTTATCATCATCCTCTAAAAAGGTAAGGTAATGAGGGTTGGCAATATGGTTAACCATGCTCTGGAATTGATCAACGTCTAAGTTGTTAGGGACATTTGCTATGCGCAAAGCATCCTCAAGGACTTGCTTGTGTCTCGGGGCCAACTCTAAGAGCTCAAAGATCAAAATCTAAGTTGGGTTCTCTACAACTAATCGACAAGATTATAGCTCAACTTAGGATTAACGTTAGTGTTCAATCCATCCACCTTAAGTTTTCCACTCTCAATGAGATCTTGGATGATATGTTTGAGTTTCCAGTAGTTTTCAATATCATGTCCAATGCCATTGTGAAATTTGCAAAAGGCTTTCTCATCCCACCAATGTGGCTTAACATCAGGTATATAATGCTTTGTGGGATCTTGAGGATGCATAAGATTGTTGGCAATGAGTGTTTTCAAGACATCCTCATATGAATCACCAAGTTTTGAAAACTGACGCCTCTCTTTCTTAGGCTTATGTTGGTATCTTGGCTTGCTCTCTTGTTGATGAGATGTATTGAGTTTCATGGCTTGAACAACACTAGACAAGTGGAGAGCAACTTGATCTTTGGGTTGAGAGGAGTCCACAACTCCATCATTGACCACTTGTTTTTTCTTATTCCAATGTGAGTTCCTTCCTTTATCCTTATTAGAGTTGTTATTTTGACCATTGTTGTTGTTATTTTTGTTTCCATGTTTGGTCAAAATTCCTTGTTCTCTCAAAACATCCTCAATCCTACATGCGGTTTCAACCATGGTGTCAAAGGAATTAAAAACCATCTTCCTAACTTCATACCACATTTCAGGAACCAAGTTGCTAACAAGGATGTCAATCTTCTCATTTTTAGGAATAGTCCTAGAGTAGCGAAAGCATTGTCATCTCCACCTTTGCAAGAAAGTGACAAAGGATTCCCCTTGATTTTTATTTAAGTTGCATAAGTCTAGCATGGTGATAGATCTTGAAAGGTTGTATGAAAAGTGTTGGACAAATCCATGGACCAACTCTTTGAAAGTCTTGATGGGGGGAGTTATGTTGGTGAACCATTCCATCACCTAACCCTTAATATTCCTTGGGAACAATCTCATGAGGTACGAATCATCTTGATGGAACTCAAAACTCATAATATAGAATTGATACACATGATCATGTGGATCTCCATTCCCATCATACTTTTCATATTGAGGGATCTCAACCTTTCTAGGAAAGTCTTTCATGCTCACACTTTTGTTAAACTCTATTGTCTACATCAAAGTTATAGGAGAATCTAGCGTCCTTATTGATTAAACTCTCTAGGAACTTGTCTTTGTTTTTCTCTAAGTATCTCTCCACATACTGCTGGAAGAGTGGTTCTTGTTGTATCTTCATGAAATCTTGGGAGTTGAGGTCAAAATTTGAGCTACTACCCCCATAAGTGAACCATGGTGAGCACATTATGAAGATTGTCTTGAGTTCCTAGGAGGTGTTCGTCTCCTATAATGATCATGTTGTGAAGCCCTTCTTCCTCTAGGGCTAGGAGATCATGAAGGTGTTTTTGAATGTCTTCCACTTTGTGGAGTCTTAGGAGGAGTGGATGGAGGAGAGTTGTTGCCACCACCAACACACATGTTGTTGAATTGATCATTAAGTTGTTGAGCCAAGATTTTATCCTTCTCTTATTTTGAGGCTCTCCTTTCTATCTCCAACAAGGCTTGTCTCTCCAATTCTAGGAATCTAAATTTCTCTTCTTTTTCAACTTGTTCATCTAGGAAGGCTTTCTTTTCATGTTCAATTCTCTTAAGTCTTTCGCTTGTATATCTTGAAGTTGTTTTGAGCGGTGAACTTGGTCTTGAATGTCTAAACAAGTCATTGGTGTATGTTGCATTCACATGAGTGTCATAAGGTTCATCATCTTGGCTTTCATGTTGTGATTGCTCTTCTTGATTGGCTTGCTTCTTATCTCTTTCAGCCCTTTGGTGTGCATCCAAATATCTAGTTAAAATAAGGGCTGAGACTGGTTGATTTCCATGAGAGGAACTCCCAAATAGAATGCTATCTCTATGCCTTTCAAATATGTTATCCAAGCTTTTATACATTTCTTCCCTCTCTCGTCGAGTCATTCTGTAACTCATATCCATATCTGAATGAGAACATGATAAGGGTGCACTCAACTCACTAAGGTTACTCTTGGGATCAAACCAAACTTCTGAGTTGTTCCTAGGTGATTGATCAAAGACGAGTTCTTTTTCCTTACATTTTTGTCGAGTTTGAACTAGGGGTAATTGGTCAAAGACTACTTGAGGTCACTTTCCTTGATTTACTTGATATATTGTTGTAACCGACATGAAAGAAAAGGTCCTAGGTGATAAGATGACCCTAAGAAATGTTGTTACCAAACTAGGATAGTAAAAACACTCACTTGTTCAAAAAGAGAGATGATAAGATAGAAATTTTGCAAGAGGCATAAACCAACATTGCCACAGAGGTGCCCAATGAATGGGTGAATACCCTAACACATATGGATCAAGAGGATGATTTAACCAAGTTATATTGATTGAATTTGATTTGGATGGAAGTGAATGGACCAGAGATTACTAAAACTCTCCAAGCATGTTACCAAAGGATCCAAAGGTTTATCTTCTCAACAAGGATGATTTCTAGCTCACTGATTCCAAGCAAGGTCACTTGTGAAATCAAAGATTACTAGTGCAAGAGGTCAAGACACATGAACCCAAGGTGCAAACAGGCTTCCAACAATGGGGTAAGTAAACTAATATAATCTGGATCGACCAAGGAAGACTAGGAATGGCAGGATAGCAAATCAGGCAAGCTATAAAAAGTTGGTTTTTTGACTCGGGAACTCAATTTTTGTTTGTTTTAATTGACCAACTAGATGCATTAACAAATTATTATCATTAATCAGGCACACAAGATAGTAATTAGGGAGTTCAAGCAAACAATTATCTTCAAACAATGAGCAAGGGACAAAGCAACCTTGCGCACAAACAAGAATAGTGATGTAGTATTCTACTCCCTAAAGATGCTATTTGTGTATGTTCTCAAAATATTTTTCAGTCACGCACATAGTCCTAGCAAATAAAAATTTGGTTGCACTATGGTTCATAGTAATGGTCAACTCTGCAACTATTGTAATCTCAAGAGGGAAAACTCCAATCCAGGTGCACTGGGGTTTTGACACATTCTGAGAATTTGATCAATTGGAGATGCTGAGGAGATCTAACAACCCAACAAGAGACCACACCTGTGGAGATTTATTCCACAAGGACATTTATATAGCAGTTGTTGCTACCAAAACAAAAATGGCTATTACCTCTTGAGGTTCCGTCAACATGGTTTACCCAATAAAGGGAGTGTCTACTATGGTTAACCCTCTCTAATAAGGAGACTCACAAAAAGGACCACATGAGGACTTAGTTCAGATTCAAGGATTTGAGTTTCTGATACTACCCAAAAAGGGAGTAGAGCATAATCTTCTAACCTCTTCACTTCACCAAAATATAGCAAATAGATTCTTTGACACGCTAAGACTAAAACCACTTCACCAAGGTTTGTAATGTCAACAACAATGTCTACCGAGCTCTCTAAGTGGGACCAAGAGAGAATGTATCGATCAAAGTTGAGGACTAAACCAAGTAAGACCATGAGATAATAACAGTACCCTCCCTACCTACAAGGGGATCTATCTTCAAGAAGAGCTTCACATGTAAAACAAGTGAATGAAGCTCACTCTCTCAAGAACTCCACAAATAGTGTTCATAGGGTCTATTTACTATGTGAAATAGATATGCTAAAAGTGAATCTACATTCTTTTTAGAGCCCAAAATTAAAGTGTGATTTATGAAAGCAAGAAACACTCAAGCTAAACACATGAAAGATTCATTTTATTCCCAAAATCCAAATTTTATAGAGATGCAACAAAATACCTCAATTCCAAAGCAACGCGCTTAGTATATTTTACCTTATTTTTTAAGCAAGTCACGAACTCTCTAACAAGTAAACAAGTAAACAAGATATGCAATGTATATTCAACTTATGCAAAACCTAGGGTTAGATCTGAAAATCAATTGTTAGAAGAAATAATAACCAGCAAATAATCCAAATGACAACTCATATCATGCATTGAACCATGAAAATTAAGTTCATACTCATCACAAAATTTTATTTTTTTTGCATTTGACCTAGTCAACAAGATCTGATTTTTTTTATATGATTTCAGCCAAAAAAATAGAAATGCAAAACTAAGACCCCTACTAAAAAGTAGAGATCTTTCTAAAAATGTAAATTTTTTGGAAAAATATCTTCATTTGTACCCTAGAGACCCATTTTACCAAAACAGACCAATTTTTGTAAATCGACTATTTGAGCTATGATATTGCATCCAAATTTAAAACACCAATAATGGACCCCCTGTAGAATTTAAAGAGATTTCTAAAAATGTAATTTTTTTAAAAAAATGTGTGCTAAAATGTTGACACACTTCTATGAGTCATTATATCCAAGATTGCTAAAAAATGAGGTCTCAAATGGCGACTCATAGCTCTCTATTCATGGAGTGCATGGGTTTATAATGAAGGCCCTCAACTTAGACCTAGTTTGTGCCTATGCAAGTACACCATAAAATGAGACATTCAAAGAGGAAAAGAAATAATTCTAGTCTCCATGATCATCAAGTATGCATGCAAATGAAAATGGAAGCTATTCTATATGATAACAATGCATGAAAGCAAACTAATCTATGAAAGTAAATACTTATGCAAGATTATTCTATGAAAGGAAATATGGATCTAATCTAACATGCAAGTGCAAGAGTAATCTAAATGGATTTCCATGCAAGCATGAGAGAAGAAGACAAGAAAAGAGAAGTTTCAATATTCAAGCTCAAGTGCTCCAAATCCTTCTCCAAAATCACTCTCCAACCCTGCATAACAATAACATAAAATTTGGATCTCTAAAATCTCTATGCCTAGATGCCTAAAACTTGGATGCCTAAATGAGAAGGAGAGGGCTCCTTATAAAGGACTTAGAAATGAATGGACGGTCAAGATTAAGAGGAAAAAAAAAATGAGCGATGGTGGAGATTAAATCTTGGTTGATCCATGTGCTCAAGATTTTCAAGAGGCAAAATCAATGGATATGGTTAAGAAGAAAAGAGATGTGTGGAAGAGATTAAGAGGCAAAAGGAGATTCCATTCATCTTGAAAAGTGTGCATTCAATGTGTAGACAAAAAGTCTTTTTCTTTTTCTTTTTATTTTATTATTTTTAGCAAAGTGGTTTATATTATTAAATTAAAAGATTTTTTTATTTATTTAAAAGAGATTTATTCTTTTAATTAAATGTGGCTTAGGATAAAGTGATTTTATTATTTAATTAAAAGGGAGCATGTTCTCTTAATTAAATAAAACTTAGGATAAAATGATCAAACCTTAGGAAATATTGAAATATTTGATTTAATTACGATTTGATCAAGGAAATTGATTTGAATTGAAAATATTGCAAAGCATTGATTCAGGAAATTGATAAATTGATGAATGGGGGCTCAAAGTCTAGGTGACCATTTTAGGGTGCATAGAGTTGGAACATCACAACAAAACCTAAAGGCTTACAGGGTTGCATACTATGCAAGCCAGACAACTTATCAACAAGCTATGAGTTCGCATCTATTTATGTCTTCTTCCTCTAGGTTCTTAAGTTCCAATAGATTACACGATTTCAAAATTTATTAGATTACAAATAAGCATATTTCTTATCATTTCTCTTCATTTGAAATTCCATGATATATATGATTTTTCACATATTTCTATAGCTATAATGATAAGACATCAGATATCGGGGTATGCTACAACAAAGGTAGTAAGGTTAGCTTGGGTATGGTATCGTTGTAGCATATAGCAATTGGGTTCATTGCTGTGCGGAGAAAACTCATTATCGATATGGTGATGAGTGATAAAGAATGGTGTATCGCTATAACCTATAGCAATCATTAGTGAGTGGGATCTTGCAGATCTGGTTGTGGCGATCATCGATTAGCCCTGACTTACACCGATAATGTCATCGCTAATCAGCACAACAAGATCCAAAAGATCCTACTCACCAATGATCATTGTAGCATATAGCGATCATGTTCATCGTTGTGCGGAGAAAACTCATTATCGATATTGTGATGAGTGATAAAGAATGGTGTATCACTATATGCTACAACGATCATCGGTGAGCGGGATCTTGCGGATTTGGTTGTGGCAATAAGCGATGACATTGTTGGTGTAAGTCATGGTGATGGGTAAAGGAAGTGAGATGTGAAACCTTGGCTATATGTTATGGCAAAATGTGTCATCGGATATCGAAGGGATAAGAACCTATGATTTTTTTTAAAAAATTCCATATTGGGTCAAAGTTTTGACTAACCTTAGTCAAAACTCTCACCAAGTCTGGTCTAAATATCGACCATTCTGTGTCAAAATGTAGCGTCATGGGTTTGGCATCCTAGTCAGATGGGCCAATTTTTTTGACCAACATTTATCAAAATTTCAACTAATTTTGGTTGAAATTTAGCGTTGTGGTTTTGGCATCCTGGTCGGGTGGGCCAAATATTTTGAACGACGGTGCTTGAAAGTTTGATGAATAAACCCGCCAATTACAGATGTCAGTTTCAACCAAGATTGGCTTAGAACATTCTACGTTAACAATGATATGTTGAAAGTTTGACTAGAAAAATAGTGACAAGACCATTCGTAGATCATTCAACTAATCTTGGTAGAAAGTTGGACCATTTGTTTATCAAAAATAGGTGCCAATTGTACTAGTGTTTGTTAGATAATTGAGAGGGGGATGAATCAGTTAATTCCAATTATCCTATAGTCCCAAACTCCCAGATGTATATGATCAAACCTTTTTCAAACAAATAATCAACTCGGTAAGATAGCAATAACAATCTTTATGTTCATTTACCGAAAACCAATAAGTTTAATACTATGTTTACCGACTAATCTAGATATGAAATGTGTAAAGTAAAATAACAATCCAATCATATCAAATACACATAAACAAGGATTTTAACATGGAAACCCTACTAAGGGAAAAACCACTTGGGACTGGTAATCCAAAATATTTCACTTTTCTAAAGTGAGCTCAATTAGGAGCCAACCCTGTTAAAGGTTATAATGCACACCGTGAAGTGTGACCTGGTTAGAGGATTTATCACTAACAGTTAACTCTTGACCAGCATACACTATGGGGTCAAAAATAAAACCATCAACATTCATGGAATATCATATACAAATCCAAATAAGACTGTTAAGTCCACTCGATTAAGATATTTAGCTGTAACAATGGTTAAACTAATACAATAGTGATCTAATTCAAATACAACTAAGATTGTAGATTTTCAGATCTATGATAAGCGTAAAATACCTCCTTTGATTAATAATCACTTCAATCCTTCATACCCTTCAACATATTCAGCTCAATCAATAATGCTCTGATGCTCGGTAATGTCTGTAGTTCAGCTTGGTTCTATTTGTAACCAGTTTGATCAGTGGTGCATGAAAATAGTCCTTCCATGTGATTTCTCCTATGGATTCAATTATCCCCGACTCAATAATGAATCTCATGTCTCTTTAAATAGATGCCATAAACCATTTTCTTCTCATCCATTAGGTTTTGCCTCTTAATCTCCATCATTCATTTTGCCGCTTCAAGCTTCCTCAGCAGATGTGTCTATAACATGTTTCATCCTTCTCCATTTGATCAATCTTGAATTTTTTCAGCCATTAGATCCTCATAAAAAACTTTATATTTTACCTCATAATCATACACAACTTTCAAAATCATCAATTTCATCAGTTGTTATAAAATTTAATTGTTTCTCTCACTCGATTAATATAGAAATATGTCAGTGAATATTAACTTGGTTATTAATGATAATCGATATACACTGCACTGGCTCGGTGTATACATAAATATTCAATTATCAACCACATTAACTTGTTCAGTTCTAATATTTAATACATAACAAATTCATGTAATACAATCAAGTCAACAAAATGATGCCATAGACTCATCAATAAGTTACCCAATGTATACCTTAGCCATATCTCCATATCCATCTCATCTTCATGTAGATATCTCTCTCCTTTACCATTTTTCTTCTTCATATGTTTGTAACCATGATGATAAGTATAGTCAAAACTAGTTAACATAAATGACAATACATATTGATTGATTTAATTTCCTTATATATCACTTTAGTAGCTCAGGGATCTCTAATCATCATCTTTCACTTGTCCTTTCAATTCATCAAGTTATTCAATCGGTTGTAGATTATCAATCTCTCCCTTTGGCATTGATGGCAACACAATATGAAATATGTCATAAAATACCATTCATTTGTACTAAAAATCTATCAATAAATGTTGTAGCTTGGTAAGATCTCCCTAACCTTATTCAAAACTCTCACCAAGTCTAGTCTAAATATCGACCATTCTGTGTCAAAATGTAGTGTCATGGGTTTGGCATCCTAGTCAGACTGGCCAAATTTTTTGACCAACATTTGTCTAAATTTCAACTAATTTTGGTTGAAATTTAGCGTTGTGGTTTTGGCATCCTGGTCGAGCGGGCCAAACATTTCGACCGACGGTGGTTGAAAGTTTGACGAATAAACCTGCCAATTGTAGATGTCAGTTTCAACCAAGATTGGCTTAGAACATTATAAGTTAACAACGATATGTCAAAAGTTCAACTAGAAAAATAGTGACAAGACCACTCGTAGATCATTCAACCAATCTTGGTAGAAAGTTGGACCATTTATTCATCAAAAATAGGTGCCAATTGTACTAGTGTTTGTTAGATAATTGAGAGGGGGATGAATTAGTTAATTCTAGTTATCCTATAGTCCCCAACTCCCAAATGTATATGATCAAACCTTTTTCAAACAAATAATCAACTCGGTAAGATAGTAATAACAATCTTTATGTTCATTTACTGAATACCAATAATTTTAATACTATGTTTACCGATTAATCTAGATATAAAATGTGTAAATTAAAATAAAAATCCAACCATATCAAATACACATAAACAAGGATTTTAACATGGAAACCTTGCTAAGGGAAAAACCACTTGGGACTGGTAATCCAAAATATTTCACTCTTCTAAAGTGAGCTCGACTAGGAACCAACCTTGTTAAAGGTTACAATGCACACTATGAAGTGTGACCTAGTTAGAGGATTTATCACTAACAATTAACTCTTGACCAACATACACTATGGGGTCAAAAATAAAACCATCAACATTCATGGAGTATCACATAAAAATACAAATAAGACTATTAAGTCCACTCGATTAAGAGATTTAGCTGTAACAATGGTTAAAGTGATACAATAGTGATCTGATTCAAATACAACTAAGGTTGTAGATTTTCAGATCTATGCTAAGCTTAAAATACCTCCTTTGATCAATAATCACTTCAATCCTTCATACCCTTCAACATATTTAGCTCAATCAATAATGTTTTGATGCTCAGTAATGTCTGCAATTCAGCTTGCTTCTGTCTGTAACTAGTTTGATCAGTGGTGCATGAAAATAGTCCTTCCATGTGATTTCTCCTGCAAATTCAATTATCCCCAACTCAATACTGAATCTCATGTCTCTTTAAATAGACGTCATAAACCATTTTCTTCTCATCCATTAGATTTTGCCTCCTAATCCCCATCATTCATTTTGTCACTTCAAGCTTTCTCGGTAAATGTGTCTATAACATGTTTCATCCTTCTCCATTCGATCAATCTTAAATTTTGTTAGCCATTAGATCCTCATAAAAAACTTTATCTTTTACCTCAGAATCATACGTAACTTTCCAACTCATCAATTCTGTCGGTTGTTATAAAATTTAACTGTTTCTCTCACTCAATTAATATAGAAATATGTCAGTGAATATTAACTCGGTTATTACTAATACTTAATATACATTGCATTGGCTCAGTGTATACATAAATATTCAATTACCAACCACATTAACTTGTTTAGTTTTGATCTTTAATACATAACAAATTCATGTAATACAATCAAGTCAACAAAATGATGCCATAGACTCATCAATAAGTTACCCAATGTATACCTTAGCCATATCTCCATATCCATCTCATCTTCATGTAGATATCTCTCTCCTTTACCATTTTTCTTCTTTAGATGTTTGTAACCATCATGATAAGTATAGTCAAAACTAGTTAACATCAATGACAATACATATTGACTGATTTAATTTCCTTATATATCACTTTAGTAGCTCAGTGATCTCTAATCATCATCTTTCACTTGTCCTTTCAGTTCATCAAGTTATTCAATCGGTCATAGATTATCAATCTCTCTCTATGGCATTGATGGCAACACAATATGAAATATGCCATAAAATACCATTCATTTGTACTAAAACTCTATCAATAAATGGTGTAACTTGGTAAGCTCTCCCTAACTTGATCATTTAATATGTTTAATCACTACGTAGCATTTCAACATTTTAGGCAGACTCTCCCTACAAATTTGATCTTCTTCTTCCTTTATGATACTTCTTTGATTCTCGCTCCCACTGGATATATATTACACTTTCTCTCCCTTCTTTGTGTTCTCTCTAACTAATATTTTATATGAATCTTTCTCCCTCTTGGAAAAAAATGCCAAAAAAAATAAACAGCTCTCCAAATAGAAAAAAATATCTATGTTGTTTGGTTCAGACCATGTACCTTAATGTATAGATATATAATTTTCATATTCCAGTTTTCACAACCTTAGGAAACCTAAAGTGTAAACAATATGCATCAACATCATTTGATTTTCTGATAAAGTATAGGTTGATGAAACCTCCTAATCACCTTAGTGACTGATAGATAGGGGATGGAACCCTAGTCTATTCCTCAAGTACTCAAATGTATCCTTTAGTAAGGGTTTAGTAAATGTGTCAACAAGTTGTTCTTTAGATTTCACAAACTCCAGTTTCACTTACATTTCTTGTACTTGTTCTCTCAAATAGTGATACTTAATAGATATGTGCTTTCTCTTAGCATACATCACCAGATTCTTGGAAATTTTTATAGCACTTGTCACAATATATACTCACTAGATCAACGATCTCTTCATTCATGCCTTTCAACAGTTGTTTTATCCATGCAATGTTTGAATAATTAGCAGAAGCAACAACATATTCTGCTTCAGCAGTAGACTAAGAAATACATGCATGTTTCTTACTTATCCTAGTAACTAACCTTTCTCCCAAAAACAATGCTCCACTGGTTGTGCTCTTCCACTCATCAATATTTCTAGCCCAATCTGCATTGGTGTAAACTTGTAGTTCAAAATTGCCTTGTTTCTTATACCATAAACCATAATTCTCTTTTTTCTTGAAGTATCTTAGATTCCTCTTAACAAAATTCATATGTGTTTCCTTAGGATTAGTAGAGAAATATTGCTACAATCACAACAACATGTACAATATCACGTCTACTATGCACAACATACATTAGTTTACCAATCATTGATCTATATAATGTCTAATTTACCTTGGTTGACTAATCATCCTTTGTCAATTTTCATCCTGTAACCATCGGTGTACCTACCAATTTTGAGTCTTCCATTCCAAAAGTCTTCAACACTTCTTTGATGTATATTGATTATGTTATGAATATCCCTTCATTTTGTTGTAGAATTTTCAAACCTAGAAAGAATTTAATCTCCCCAAACATTGACATCTCAAATTCCTTTCTCATTTCATTAGTAAATGCTTTGCAAAGATTATCATTTCCTCCAAATATAATATCATCAACAAAAATTTTAGCAATAAGAATTTTTTCATCAGTTTCTCCTTTCAAGTACAAATTTCTATTGTCACTTGTCCTGACAAATCCAATACAAATAAGATATGTATGCAATCTTTCATACCATGCTCTCAGTGCTTGTTTTAGTCCATATAGTTCTTTGTGAAATTTACATGTCATGTTCTTCTTATTGGATCAACAAAACCTTCATGTTGTTCAATATAAACCCCTTCCTCAAGTATTCCATTCAGAAATGCAGATTTAACATCCATTTGATATACTTTAAATCTTTTGTGTGCAGAATATGCAAGTAGTATTCTAACTCCTTCAAGTCTAGCAACTGGTGCAAAAGTCTCCCCATAATCAATTCCTTCTTCTTGTGCATACCCTTTACATACAAGTCTTGCTTTGTTCCTAGTGACTTACCATTCTCATTCAACTTGTTTCTAAATATCCATTTGGTTCCAATTACATTTTTGTCACTTGGTCTCGGTACTAATGTCCATGTTTTGTTTTTCTCTATTTTCTCAATTTCTTCATTCATAACTTTAATCCATTCCTCATTCTCAAGTGCATCTCTAACATTTTTAGGTTCAAATTCACAAACTAAACATGTGTTTTGTCTCAACTTACTTCATGTCATCATGCTAGCTTTCTTGTCTCCAATAATTTGGTTATGTGGATGGTTTCTTCTCACAAATTTTTCTAATACTTTCTCTCTTCTTTGTTCATCAGTCAGTGCAGGTTCAAATTCTTCCTCAGTAGCAATTTCCTGACTCTCGGTCTCTATAGGATGATGCTCGGTGTCTTTTTTCTTGTTTCTCAGTAGCTTCTACACGTTGCTTGGGTAGAGGGTCAGGTATCTCAATGAATGTATATCTACCATAGTGTTCTAGTTCTTTCCTTCTTTCTTCATCATTTTTCTCAGCAAACTCATTAACTTTCACATTAGCACTTTCAATCATTTTGTCAGAAACCTTATTCAAACATTTATAAGCTTTTCTCTTAGTAGAATATCCCAAAAAATATTCCTTCATCACCTTTAGAATCAAATTTCCCATTTCTATCATCATTCAAAATGTAACATCTACTTCCAAAAATTCTAAAATAACTTACATTAGGTGTGTACCCAAACCATAACTCATAAGGTGTCTTGTTTGAATCTTTCTTCAGTTGTACTCGATTCAATGTGTATATAACAGTGCTAACAACTTCTCTCCAATACATTTGTGCAACATCTTTCTCAATCATCAGTATTCTAGCACAGTCAACTACGGATCTATTCCTCCTTTTAACAATTCCATTTTGTTGTGGTGTTCTTAGTGCAGAAACCTATCTTTTAATTCCATGCTCATTAAAAAAGTTAGTGAATTCATTAGAAATAAACTCACCTCCTCTATCAGATCTTAAGAATTTTAACTCTATTCCACTTTCCTTTTCTACATTATCTTTATACCATTTAAATATTTTGAAAGCTTCAAATTTCTCTTTTAAAAACATAATTGTCATCATCCTAGAGTAGTCATCAACAAATAAAATAAATTATTTGTCACCATAATAACGTTGAGTTCTCATATGACCACATAAGACAATATGAACCAAATCCAAAATAGCTTTAGATGGGTAGGTCTTGCTCTTGAAACTAGATTTTGACATTTTTCCCATTTCACATTGTTTGCACATGACATTGTCAGGTTTAGATAAGCTCGGTAAAACTCTAAATTTTCTTTTCTTACTGATCTTAACCATGTTGTCAAAATTCACATGACATAGCCTTTTATGCCACAACCACGCATCTTCAATCCTATCCATTAAACAAGAAGTTTCAACATTGTCAAGATAAAATAGATTACCTTTAGATTGTTCACCAGTACCGATCAACTTTCTTGTTTCATCATAGATCTTCACCTTCCTACTTTTAAATGCAACTCCCTAACCTGATTTATTCAACTGTGCTACACTTAACAAGTTATAGTTAAGTCCCTTCACCCAATATGCATTTTCACATTTTATCTTATTGTTCAACATGATAGATCCTTTTCCTTTTACTTGACAAGGTGTATCATTTCCCATTTTAATAGATCCTCCATTATAGTGTTCAAGGTATTCAAATTTATCCTCATCACCAGTCATATGATGTGTACAACCACTATCAATAATCCATGTATCATTTTTGCTAACTTTAGAAATAAGTGTTATTTCTACATACCTTTCTTCTTCTTCTGAATCTTCTTTCAAAGCTACAAATACCACCTCAATGTCTTCATCAATGTCGATGTTAGTGTCATCATCATCATCATCATCTCCAACAAGGTAACATGCCTTCTTGCCTTTGTCTTTGTAGTCTGAGTTGTTTCTTCTATCAAAGTGTCATTTGCCTCTATGATCTCCGTTATCTCTTCTGTTGTAATACCCCAAAATTGGCACCTAATAAATCCAATCAATTTTGGTGCACATTCAAGTCAATTTTACATCTTCAAAGTCCTACTTTGCTAGGCAACTTTCTCTCTCCTACCTGACTTAATTTGACTTGATGTCAATTGCAAAAATCCTAAATTGCATTAATCAAATATTATAATTAATTCCTAAAGTCTTCGACTTTTATTAGCTAAATTACCCCTATGATAAATTAATTTAGTTCTAAAGTCCTAAGTACTTTAAATTAAATTAAACCCACCCCATTTGGCTAATATACATAAAAAGGAATTAATAGTACTTGTTATTTGAATGGACACCTTTATTTGAATTAATAATTCAAATTATTCGAACGGTCACCCTTATGTGGAAATAAACATTCTTTTAATTGAGTAATTCATACCTTTTTGTCTCAATTGGGAATGAAGAGTCAGGAGTTTCAAATCAAGAACCTCTTCATTCTCTCCCCGGGCTTTTCTATTTATTGAACCTCATTCTTCATTCGAAAGAGAGCAATTTTGAGAGTAACTAAACTATAGCAATTTTTTGTCTCAATTTCACAATTTCAAGTTTTCATTGCATTATTAGATTAATTTTCATTTAGTGTAATTGCATCTCATATTAGATTAAGTTTTCTTACTTGCTCTTAGTTTAATCTCATATTTCTTTCAATTTCTTTAGAATAAACTTGCATCTCATATTTCTTTCAAACTCTTAGATTAATTGCACTTCATTCTAGTTTAATTTCAATTTGATTATCTTAATAAGCTTTCAAATCCTCCATTGTAGTACTAGTCTAATGGTTGTTGGACTCTCATTCTGAGAGTAATTAAACACCCTGTCTACATAGGAGGCAACAGGTCGCTTCACCATGAATTTCAAATTGAGTAATCAATACTCTCTTTCATAATTCGATCATGTGAGTAATGACTATGTTGTGTGTGTAGTTGGATTAGAGGTCCACATTTGACTATATACTTTTTAGCACCCACCGTGGGGCAGAAAAGATCAATTTCTGGCCTCATTCTTGATTTTTCTGATAGGAAATTTGATCTTTTTCGTGCGTCCGTACTGTCTGTGTATGGATTCTCATGTGAGAATCCAGAGCATACTGCATGAAGTTTCACTCTCAGTAGCACTCTCTCGCGTGAATTTTTACATCCTCGCGTGACACCCTATGATTTCTCACACACTATGGAGTACTTCCTTGCATGAGATTTGGATATGGTTTTAAAAATTTTCAGTCTCTATCTTTCCTGTTCCATATTTCTGATAGTTTCTATTTTTTGTTAATTTCCATTTTTCTGTTATTTTCACAGCATAACAGTTTTCTGCAAGACGTTTGTCAAAGAACATAAAACATGCTAATGGTTTGATTGTAGGACAATAGTCAAAGATCTCATAAAATGTTGTGTTTGTTTCTTGCTTTCATTCACATAGTCTAATTAGGGCTCCATTAAAATTTCTTGAGAATTTTGATAGTGGGTAGGGAATTTGGCTCTTCATTACATGGAGGTGATGACCATGAATGAACCTGAAAACCTAATGATCCTACTAATATGATAAATTCTTGGGGAAGTAGAGAAAGGTAGTGAATCTTTACGCTTCTACTTGCCAGGGGATTATGCTCTTCTCTCTTTGAGAGAACCAGAAACCCAAAAGCTTGTAGATGTGGTGGAGTGAAGCTAACTCGGTGATGAATCTTTTTGATGTGTTTGGGTGAAGTGATGAGGTAGAGAAGTATGCTCTTGTCTCTCTGAGAGAAATAGAAAATCAAACCCTTGGATCTAAGCCAAGTTGTGTCACCTTTAGAGGGCCTACCAGAAGTTGAACCTCCGGGAACGACCCAAGTGAGTACTCACCTATCGCCGGTGATTCCACCTGACTCTAATAAAGAACATTTTGTTGAGTCTAAAGACTCTAAAACCATGTTAGCTTCCTTTTCAAGATTTCGACTATCATCTTGAGAATGCTTCATCTGTTATACTGAGCGGTGCCGCTCCTAGCCCTGCTTGCGAGGGTGTATGACTATCGGGTGTTGGTGTGGCTGCGAGGCCTCAACCCTGTATCAGGGGCACCAAAGGTTAGCATGAATGGAAACCTATTAAAAAATTTCCTTAGCTAATGGCCTACCTGGTTCACCTCCGAAAGGAGGCATAATCTTTGCGTAGGGAGGGGGAAGAATCTCTCCCGTAGATTCCCATCATAGGCATACACCTGGATGCTTGAAGGTGGTATATGATGCTGGCCCTTGCTTCAAGGGTAACCTTCAAATGTATACTATTGAGTCCTTGGAAACACCCAAAATGTGGGTGCCCTCTAGGGGGTGACACAACTATGTGAGGTGCACGTATGTGCATAAGCAATGAGGCAAAGGTTTTGTCTTCTCACCATTTTTTTTGTAGGACTAAGCTATGTGTTTGTTATCGAGTCTTAAACATTGTCCAATCATTATCAAACAAAAACTCCCCTTATGCTATCAAGTTTCTTTGTCCTTGATAGGTTTGTTAACGACTACTTGTATCACAACTGCTTGATCTAAACCTTTGTGTCTTTAAATGAATGCTTGAAACCTCAAAACAAGATTGTTGATTAAACTATTTTGCAAACCTGTCAGGAAATTGGATTTTTTGTCAAACATCAATTCAAGCTGTATCTCAGAATTCAACTTTTACCTCGAAAACTATGTCAAACTGTCAGATTTTGGACTTTTCCCACGTGAAGTTTCACTTTACAGAGCACTTTCTCACATGAGACTTTATTCTTTCACGTGAGGTTTGGTGTTTTCTCATGCGGCCTAGTACTTTCTCACGTGAGACTGTAGCCCAGTTTTCAAAAATAGAGACTAAATTCCCGTTGACTGGTCAAACTTTTTCCTGATCTGCTTTTTGTCTAAGGTCTATTTTTCTATTTTCCTATCGTTCACTATCAGAAACTGGTTGTCTTGAGTTAGGAATCAATCAATATTTTCTTTGAATCGTGTCATCTCTCATTGGTTTACCTTATCTCCTTATGCCTTTTGTATCTCATGTTGCGATAGTCTTATCTCGGCTGTTCTAGCCACCTTTTTTGACAATTCGTACAAGGTCTATCTCGCATCTTGGATGTCCTAGCCATTTATCTCCTTTCCGTTATCTTAGAGACAGAGTCTAGCATTATCCTGGGTCTTCTCTCTTCGCATCTTCATCTATGACTATCACGACTAGAAGTGGCAAGAGTTATCCCATTTAGAATACTAATCAAGGTAGAAGCGAACCTCCTAATCAAGAAATAGATCATCCTAAATCTGTCGTGAAATCTAAACTTTGTGAGAAATCCTCGAGTTCCTCATTGAGTACTTCAAAAGATATTCCAATCTCAACCATCACCTCTGGTGTTCTAGGAGTGTTTGAATCACAACCTAGTTTCTCGTTTCAAGAGAAAGATAACTCATTCTTCCAAAACAACTCATTGTTTCATAACTTTGGAAGACCACTCCCTCAGACGGCTCCTATTATTGAATCTGTTGATACTAATCATGATATCTTCCTGCCTGAATTTATTAAATCTTTTGATCTTGTTCATTCACCAAAAGTTACCTTATCTACACCTCATCGACATTGTTCATATCACTTTACTAAGGCCTCAATTGCTGCACTGTTCCACACCAACAAGATGGGAGATCCATTTGATTTCCAACCGAGTAAGTATAGTCAAAATTTTGATCAATCTCAAAATAATCAGTATCATGGTCAATCCTCTAATGACCCACATCATGCTCAACCTCAGAATGAGCAGCCTCATGGTCAATCTCAACATGACCAAAATTAGTCCCACAATGATGATCAATCTTGAAGCAAACCTCAAGGTGATCAAAAACCCGCATATTTCTATCACCCTCCTCCATTCGATCAAAACCAAGATGATCAACAACAATATCAAATTTTGAGCATTTATGAGATTCTTGGGAATGAAAATGAGGTGATAACTCAACATGATATAGATGCTGCCAAAGCTAATAAGAGTCTTATTAAAATGATGGAGATCCTCCTTCTAGAGGAGAAAGAAAAATACTTCCTTGAGTTAGCTAAGCAAGGGGCCAAGTTACCCCCAGACTATCAAGTTGAAACACTTGTGGCCAAGGAAGAAGAGATTGAGACCGCAAAGTTGCAAAAAATGGTCTGAGACATGCAAAATTAGATTAGTCAACTTGTGAAGAATAAGGACAAACTTGCTCAACAATTCACAATGGAAAGTATTTTTCCTTTCCCTTTTGATAGAAGTCTACATATGCCACCTTTTCCTAGAGGTGTAGAACTCCCTAAATATGACAAATACTTGGATGCAACTGATCCCCAAGATCACTTGAGGGATTTTGGTGCATTATCTATGGAATTCATGCACAATCAAACCTATCTTATGCACTTGTTTCCTCATAGTTTGGGTGGACCCATGATGGAATGGTTTTCTAGATTGCCTACTGGTATTAAGACTTTTGATGAAATGGTTAATCTATTTCTCCAACATTACTCGCATAATATTTAGCATCTGGTCAACATTCGGGATCTTTGCAATTTAAAACAATGACAAGGAGAATCTTTCCTAACATTCCTCCAAAGGTGGAGACAATTGTGTACAAGGTGTCCTCACAAGCTACCAAAGTCTGAAAGACTCGACATTTTCTTAGATAATCTTGTCCCAGATTTTGGATACCAAGTGCAGTTACAAGGTCCTCTAACTTTTGATAGCATGATCAAACAAGTAGTGTGAATAGAGGCCTTTATGATCAAGAAAGGTGAATTGACTTTAAGTAAAGACAACAAGCAGGGATCTTCAAACTCAAATAAGGATAAAGGGAAGTTTGTTAACAAGAATAGAGACATGGTGAATGATGGAGTGGTCAACAATGTGACCCCCAAACCTGCTAAGTATATTTTTAATCTCTCTTCCACCATACAAGAGGTTGAAGCTGTTGAAAAGCCTATGGTGGAAAATCAGCAAACTTCAAGGTTTTCTAGAAACAAACCTTGGGCATCTCAACCCAAGCATGAATTCACCTCCTTGGGAGAACCACTTGATGTAGTCTATAAAACTCTTGTGCAGAATCAAATTCTTACTCCCTTGGAAAAGCATCTTTATGACCCACAACCACAACCTCATTGGTGGAATGACAATGCTTATTGTGACTATCACTAGAATAAGGGTCATAAGACTTCTACTTGTCTTCAGCTGAAACATAAGGTCCAAGATTTGATTGATAGTGGTGACATTGTTGTGGACAGCCATAACAAGAATTTGGACCATCAACCATTTAAGGATCCCTTCCCTCTTCATGAGAAGGGTGAGTCTTCAAACGCCAAGAATACCAATGCTAAAGTCAATTACACATACACTAATGATGACAATGTTATTGGTATGATCAAACCTATTGGAGTAGAGTACTGCAATGTGATTATCATTAAGGGAAGCGGGGATGCTCCCAAACCTAAGACTCCTTTCATCTTGTGTAGTTCTACGTCTCATTTGTCTAAATCTGAACAACCTCAAGACTGTTCTAATGTTATCACTCGATCATGTGGAAGATTTTTTTTAAAAGGTCCTGATACTTCTACATCCACTCCGAAGAAAACTACGGATAAGAGTCTCGATACTTCTACACCCACTCCAAAGCAAACTATGGATAAGACTATTGTTGGCCCTGCCAACAAGAACATGAAATCTATTCCTATAGCTAGCTTGGCTAGTTATAGCATCTTCGATCAACTCCAAAAAACCAATGCTCAAATTACCATTTTTGAGTTGTTGAAGATCTCGCCTGCTCATAGGAAGATTTTGGATAAAGCCCTCACCGAGGTGAATGTTCCCAAGGATCTCGATCTCAACCGGTTCCAATCTATGGTGGGTCATTTGACCTTGCCTCAGTATCTATCCTTCTCTGAAGAAGATGATCACTCTTTGAGTTATCTTCATAATGCTCCCTTGCATATAGAGGTCATGATAGGTCCTAAGCATGTTCGCCAAGTGCTCATAAACAATGGTGCTGGTCTTAATATCTATTCTACTAAGCTGCTTACTCAGCTAGGTTATGATGAGAATTATGTAGACTCCCACAAAAATATTACCATCAAAGCTTATGATGAGGAAGAACATAAGTCCCAAGGCTTAGTTGTTCTACCTATCTGCGTAGGACCTGTTGAGAGAGATGTTACTTTTCAAGTTCTTGACATTCCTCTTGCCTACAATATCTTGTTGGGTAGGCCTTGGATTCATGAGATGCAAGTTGTTCCGTCCATGTACCATCAATGCATTAAGTTTCCATTCCATGGGGTGGAAGTCACTGTGCCTGCTAATACCAATTACTCTTTCAACACTCTTGCGCAATCCGCAGATAGCTTTGTTCCAGAAAATAGAGAATCCACTGAGTTTTATGATGCTAAGCTAAAGGAAATGGAACAAAATTTGAGACTTAAGGATACAGGCATGGGAGAATACTAAATTGAACCTATTCTATCACTTGCTACTCTACCTCTGTCCCCACGCTCTTATGGGAGACCTTCTGAGAATAAAAAACCATCTAACGCTTCTCCTCAAATAGTTTATGATGATGCCTTTGTAAATGCCTCTATACCTTTAGAAGATGAGGATGAAGAAAGAGCTATCAAAGCTTGGATATATAAGGGAAAAGAGATAGCTGAAAAAACTACTCCACCTCCAAATTTAGAGCAAGAACCATACAGTGAGGCCTTCAAGATCATGAAGCACTTCGGCTATAAGGGAAGTGGTCCTATAGGAAAGAATGATAATGGTCTGCTGAAACCCATTGAAGCTACAGGCCGTAGCACAAAGGATACCACTGGCTTAGGTTTCAAGAAGATCCCCTTTCATTTAGGGATTAACAAGTTTGTGCCAGAACCTAAACCTAAACTTGAACAAGAAATTGAAGATGCCACTCCAGAGGTAAATCTAGAGGCCAGCTCTGATGAAGACACATTTCCACATCCTATTCCTTTGGATCTTGTGGCACTCTTTGCAGAACCTGATGAACCTATCATACTGGTCCATATGGTAGAAACTGATACTGATACTGATATTGATTCTGATAAAACTTCTTTAGTGCATCAATTCACATATGAGGAATGGAAAGCAACACTAAATAATTATCCCAATTTTCCAGGTGAACAATATAGGCTGCCACATTTTCAAAAGTATTTTGAACAAGAACAACTCCAACAAACCATTAATGCCATAAGGGATGAAGATGAGTCAGGTGATACAACTAGTATTAATGAAATTCCCACATCAAGTACTGACTCACATGAATATGAGTTCGACTCTTTGTTTGATGCTACTTATGATGTAGACATAGATATTGTTCATGTGTATGAAAGACTTCTCAAAGTAGGTGAAGGGTCTAGCGCTAGGCCACATGAATTAGACACCACTAGTGTTAACTTATCCTCTACTTCTGATGTAAGGTCTTATAGGGATTTGAATGCTCCTTTGGATGAGATTGCTCTAGGTCTTGACTTGCTCGTCCATGCTTTTGATGGTTATATCGTGAATGCAGTTGAACTAGTCACTACTTCCCTTTCACTATGCCATCCCGATCTGATAAACTGGAACTCCCCTTACTCATCCAATGAAGTCCTAACACTCCATAATGATTATGATCTAGCTTGTTACCTCCATGCTATCAAACCTATGATGTCCTCCACCAATGAAAGCAGTGTCAACATGACAGAGGCGGATATCAAGTATCTTAGTCAAAAAATTAAAAAAAGAAAAAATAGATGCTCTGGTGGTGAAAACCACTTTGTGGCAATATCAGAGCCAAAAATAGTAAAAATAAAAGACGTATCCGAGGGTGAAAACCTCTCTGAGGAACCTAAGGATGAGATACTTGATACACTTTTGAGCCACTTTCAAGAGAGGTCATCAGTATTGATTGAGCCGACACAACCAGTAAATTTGGGTACAGAAGCTGCTCCACAAATTATTCATCTAGCATAATCGTTATCTGCAAAAGAAAAAGAAGAGTTCACTAGCTTATTTCAGAACAAGAAAATAAACTTTGCATGGACCTACTCTAACATGCTTGGATTAGACCCCAATCTAATCATGCACCATTTGTCCATTGCACCAGGTATTAAACCTGTTAAACAGAAGCTGTGAAAGATGCATCCACATGTAGCACTTTTGGTCAAAGCAGAGCTAGAAAAGCTTCTCAAGGCTGGTTTCATAAGAACTATTGATTATGCAGAATGGATTTCAAACATTGTTCCAGTCACTAAACATGATAAATCCATTTGTGTGTGTACAAATTTCTGGGATCTCAATAAGGTATGTCCAAAAGATGACTTCCCACTACCTAATATTGTTATGATAGTTGACATGATAGCAGGATATGAGATGTATTCCTTAATGGATGGCTTTTCTAGCTATAATAAAATAAAAATTATGCTAGAAGATCAAGAAAAGACCACTTTCGGATGTGCCTGGGGCACCTTTTGCTGGAATGTCATGCCTTTTGGGCTTAAGAATGTTGGAGCAACATATTAGAGAGCTATCACTACTATTTTCCATGATATGATGCATAAAATGATGGAGGATTATGTGGATGATACTTTAGCCAAAATCATACAATGAAGAACTCATCTCGTAGATTTGGGTGCCATCCTTGACTGCATGGAACAATTTAGTCTCAGACTTAATCCAAAGAAATGTGCTTTCGGTGTCACTTCTAGGAAACTCTTGGGTTATATCATTTCAGCTAAAGGCATAGAAGTTCATCCTAAAAAAGTGCAAGCTATCATGGACATGCCTCCACCCAAGAATATCAGTCAAATGAGAGGATTACAGGGAAGGCTACAATCTATCTGGTGCTTCATTTCACAGTTGGCCGACAAGTCACAACCATTCACAAAAACCTTGCATAAGGGTGTGACCTATGAATGGAATGAAGAATGTGACAAGGGACTCACTTAGATTAAATAGTATCTTGCTAATCTACCTATATTGATGCCTCTTATTCATGGGAATCCACTTATATTGTACATCTCAGCCATGAATACATCTTTGGGTGCTCTCCTAGCTCAAGAAGATCAAAACAACAAAGAGAGAGCCATATATTATATCAGAAAAACATTAGTTTCCTATGAAATGAATTATTCTATCATTGAGAAAGCTTATCTAGTAGTGGTATTTGCTTCTCAAAAGTTGCGGCATTATATGCTAGCTCATACTATAAAGCTTATTGCAAAAATTGATCCACTAAAGTACTTGTTGAGAAAGGCTACCCTCACAGGTAGATTAGCAAAATGGGTGATGATACTTAGTGAATTTCACATTGAGTATGTGGAAAGAAAAGCTATTAAAGGACAAGAAATTGCTGATCAACTGGTGAAAGATCCTTTGAAAGATCACCAGCCTTTGAATATTGAATTTCTTGATGAATCCATCATGCTTCTCACATATCAATCTTGAAGCATGTTCTTTGATGGATCATTCACTCAGCAAGGATCAAGTGCAGGCATTCTGTTTATAACACCTCAAAGATACTCATTGCCAAAAGCTTATAAATTATTGTTTCCTTGCACAAACAACATTTTTGAATATGAAGCTCTCATTAATGGCATGAAGATAGCCATTGAATGGCATGTGGATGAGCTCAAGGTCTTTGGAGACTCTTAGTTAATCATCAACCAAGTCAATGATGTTTACCAAACAAAAGATGACAAGCTAGTACCTTACAAAAGAATGGTGGATGATCTCAAACAGTATTTTGCACACATTTCTTTCCAGTAGATTCCAAGGGCATACAATAAAGTAGTTGATGCTATGGCCACTCTTGCATCAATGTTACAAATGCTAGAAAATGACTTCAGACATGAATTCCTGGTGGAGGCATTACACTACCCTGCCTATAATATTCCTGAATCTAGGATGATCTGTTCAGTCATTGGACATGATTCATCTTGCTACCACCATATCTTTTCCTACCTTCATGACCAAATCATTCCAGACACCTATACCCAGAATGAAAAGCATCACCTCATTCGTACTGCTTCATGGTATGTCCTCATAGCAAATGACTTGTATAGACGAGGTCTAGATGGTACCCTCCTTTGGTGTCTAGAACCCGATGAGTCCAAACGTGCGCTAGCTGAGGTGCATGAAGGTATCTGTGGGTCTCATTCAAGTAGTCTAACATTAGCCCTAAAACTTATTAGAGTAGGTTATTACTAGCTGGACATGGAAAAAGAAGTTGTTCAATATGCCAAGACTTGCAAACAATGCCAATTTTACAGGAACCTGATTCATGCTCCTGCTAAAGAGCTTAGTCCTCTCATCAATTTCTGGCCATTTCAGCAATGGGCTTTTGACTTAGTCGATCAGATACATCCTTCTTCTTCATGAGGACATAAGTTTATCATTACAGCTACTAATTACTTTACCAAGTGGGTTGAGGCAGCACCTCTAGCTGTAGCTGACGGCAAGTCTATGGCTATGTTTATACTAAACTATATCATTTGCAGATATGGTGTACCCTCATCCATTATCATTGACAATGGGGGACAATTCAAGACTAAGGACTTGACAAACTTATGCACCAAATTTAGAATCATTCAACATTGGTCATCTATCTATTATTGTCAGGGTAATGGACAAGCAAAAGCTTCTAATAAGACAATTCTCAAAATCTTACACAAAACAGTTCATAAATCTGGTAGGGACTGGCATCTCCAGATTAATCTGGCTTTGTGGGCCTACAGAACAAGTATCTAAATACCAACAAGGGCTACACCCTTTGCCTTGGTTTATGGAGTAGATGCAGTATTACCTATTGAGTTTGAGATTCCAACATTGCAAATCTCTCTGAGAGGCCTCATTACTAATGAAGAAAATAGAATATCTCAGCTTCAAGAGCTTGAGTTACTGGATGAACGTCGGAAGGTGGCATTCGATCATCATCGAGCATACCAAAAGAGGATGTCTAAAGCCTATAATAAGAAAGTTAGACAAAGATAATTCCAAGTGGGTGATCTCGTCTAGAGAGAGAACCCCAAGAATCAGCAGCAGCAAGTCCAGAAAGGGAAATTTGAACCAAACTAGCTTGGTCTGTATGTCATCACTGTAGCATTTAGGTCTGGTGCTTACCAACTCTCCACCACTAAAGGAGATAAACTCAAAGATCCTATCAACGCTCTTCATCTAAAGAAGTTCTACAGCTGAGGCATTGCTCGTATGCTCATGTACATACTTATTGGTCTCGAAACAATCCTAAAAATGGTATTGCAAAAAATCCTAAAAATTGCAAAATGTCCTAAAAAAATGATCATCTTAGTGAAAACCTAGCAAACAAGCACTTTGATGTATCTATTATCTTGGTGAAAACCTGGTAAACAGGCACCTTGATAATAATAAAAAATAAATTGAAAATTGAAAAAATACCAAAAAAAGTGAAAAGATAAAAAATATAAAAAAATAAAAAAGAGAAAAGTACAAAAAATTGAAAAAGATGAAAAATGTGCCATTGATGAAAACCTGGTAAATAGGCGTCATGGTAGAAAAAATAGAATCTCTATCAAGATGGTGAAAACCTGGTAAACAGGTGCCTCTTGTTTGCTAAAGCTACATCTCATCTCAACATCACTTGGCTCTTAGTTTCCTGCTTTAGTTTGCCAGCTCATGCACTTTCTTTCAATTGTCTTCAAGATTTTTCTTGACTCTTCATGGATTGGAACTGGTTCACACTTGTGGGCACCTTCCTGGTCTAGGGGGCATTGTCCTATCACTTTCAAAGACTCTCTTGTGCATCAGTCACTAGTGGTTCTCACTGTGTTTTCCTGCTAATGTTTCACTCGTGTTTTATTCTCTCTTTTGAGAATCTTCCTCGTATCAGTCACTAGTGGTTCTCACTACATCCTCCTGTTGATACTTGGTTTGTGCTCTGATATCTTCTTGAGACTCATCTCTTGCAATGGTCACCAGTGGTTCTCACTGTGTCTACCTGTTGTCTCTATCCCATTGAGACTTCAAACATTGCGCGCTTCCGATTCAACTTCAATCCGCTTGAACACAAACGTAAACTGAAACTAAAACTGATTTGTGTTCCTTTGGAGCATGCTAAGCTTTTCCTTTGCTTGTTTGTTTGTTTGCTTTATCATTTCCCCTCGAGTGAATCTGAGACGTCTTCCTTGATTGAGAAATGCGAAGACTGGGGGCATGATCTTTTCTTGGCTTTCTATTTGCTGGTTTAGTTCCAATGATCCAATGAATCTACATAAGAGGGGTGTTCATCTGTAAGAGCCTTCATCTCATATTGGATGGCCATGCGTACCTTGACTCCTTTTATATGGACGCTTTGGTGAGTTTGGTTCTTCTCCTTGTCTATTTTGAGTGACTTCTTTTTACTACAAGTAAAATCACTAATGCTCATCCTGCTAAGTGAACGTAAGGGTCACTGCGAGCATTCTTTGGCAAAGGAAGGAACTCTTGTGTGTCTGGTGTGTTTGTTCGCAAGCAACATTCAGGTCATTTTAGCAATTGTGCTTTGATGCTTATGTTAACTTGCTAAATCAAAAGGAATAGGTGCTTAGGTCATTTTGGCTTCTTGTTCCTTAATGCTTACATCTCATTCCGACAAATCTAAGACTTATGTCATATTCACATTCTTATGATTGCAATGTTAGCGAGGATTGTATGGCATTTTGTGATCGTCCCGTACCTAAACGAACTCTATGATGATAAATATGGTGAGTCCAACAACCAAGTCTTAGGAATTGCATCTGCTCATTCTAGGCTTGCATTTGGCTTAGGTTTGCACCTCTCATTCTAGGCTTGCATTTGAGATGATATCTTGGTACTCTCTTGATTTCTTTCTATTCATCGAAGGTTCTCATCTTGGCTGCACAAGTGTCTGGTCCTCGCTCTTGATCTTTGAAACATATCTTTTTAATTAGTACCTGTCATATATTGTGAAAATCCTGCATGAGATGATTAGTACCATATACATTACATATCCATTGCATTTTCATTTCATTTCCATTTACATTCATAAATTCATTTCCATCTACATTACATGTGCATCCACTATAAGCATAACTCAAATCATCCATTACACATATGCATACATTCTATCCATCTATCACTGCATTTCACATTGCATTATCATAAAAATAAAACATGTGCATATTCATATTCATAAAAGAAAACATGTGCATTTCATACATTTCTATCCATACATCTAAGCATCTAGGAAACATCAATATCAAAGCAATATATCAACAAGTATGATGATATCAAAACTATCGATCTCATATATATATATATATATATATATATATATATATATATATATATATATATATCCAATGTCATGTACAAAAGAGAAGGGTGCTACTCGAGCATAGTATCAAAAATGGGGCTACAATATATGTCAAAATGTGCTAACTATGCCCATTGCCACTTGGAGGAGGTGGTGGTAGTGGTCTTTATGGGAGGGGCATTGGCTGCTGTGGAGTTGCCTACTGTGGGGGTGCCTGTGGAGGTGCTGGTGGAGGTGCCGATGGAGGTGCTAGTGGAGGTTCCTGTGGAGCTCCAGCGTAATCAGCAAATGGCGACACCTACTCTACTAGATCTAGAGTGACTCTGTAGTAAGCTGCATAATAATAAGATGCCTAAGCAGCTTCATATCTCATCTCGATCCTCGACCGTGCTAGCTCCTCCCATAGCTACCTGATCTTTGCATCCTTGTCAGCTACGCAAGTGTCCTCTCTAATGACTCGGGTATGGTAGTCATCTCGCTTCCACTGGACCTACATCACTCTCTCATAGCTCTTCCTAAGAGCCTCCTGCAGTTGTGGTGTCCTTGCTCCTATCGAAATATCAGGCATATCAGTATCATCATTTGGAGGAGCCTGCTGTGATGTATCACCTGTTTGCTACTTGGTGGACCTCTGTTGGGCCCCACTGCTCCCAGCTCTTGCATCTGAACCCATGGTCCTGGAGGGGATGCTAGTTTGTCCAAATCTAGGTCTCAGCACTCTCTGATGTTGTCCCTATGGCCCCTGTTGTGCAACCTACTGCTGTGTAGGCTACTGAATTGGTACCTGCTAGGCCGGTACCTGCTGCTACTGTGCAGGCTACCTCTGTGCTCCCATACCAACCAGATCAATGAATCTAGGATGAGGTCATGCTATCAATTGGTCTCTATATGCAAGTGTCACCCCTGCATTGGTGACATCCACCATGTAGTCCCATCATGCAGCCAGTATACGTGCCTCTATCGCACATCATCCAGGATCTAGTCTCACGTGCCACCCCTTCTTCTCCTTATCAGTGAATCGGGCATAGGGGTAGTACTCATGTGATATATTCTACTGCCTACCAAATTGGCATAGGACATGTGTGACAAGAAATCTCTTAATGATAGTAACACTCCATCCAATCAATGGACGCAAAACAAACATGAAAGAAAGCTCTTGACGAGCATCATCCCAAGGCTTAGTGGCAACCCAAGGTCTCCAGACTACAGCTACCATGTCATCTAGCTGTCCTCTCCACTACTCTGTCTTACCCAATAGAGGCTGAGTCATCAGACCTATGTACCTATAAATATAAGGCTCCAGCACCTATCGTGTATCATGGAATATAGGTCTACAAATAGGGAGATGCTCCCAGGCCTAGATCTACAAGACAAAGACACCTGTCACCATCATCCTCGCACTACGATACACAATCTCATGAAGCTCATGGAACATCTGTGCAAGCATACACTCATCCCATCCGAATCTAATTGCTAGTCTGGCCAGCATCCTCTGCAGCATCATCCCCCAGCCACACTCTAAACCATGCTGACCTCAATCTGGCACAAGGTAGCATCTTAAGAACATAGCAAGAACAATAGCTAATGGGTGAGCATCGATGTATCTACAAATCAAATCATCCCAAGAGATGGCCCAACCCATCACTAGATCATCTCAGAAGATTGTCCTCAAAGCTACTGTACTCTGTCTCAGCTGTGTATCGTACTCTACTCGAGCACCATGGATGGGTATCTGCAAGATCCTGTAAACATCCTTGGGAGTCACAGTCATCTCCCCCATTGGAAAATGGAAAGTGTTCATCTTCGAATGGAAACACTCTACAAGTGCACCAAGAAGACCGTGATTTACCCTAACGTCGGGTAGATCACGCAAGTATCCTAGACCAAGTCCCTCAATATGAGCACTCTCTGCATCCGTCAGTCTCTGAACTAATGTAGTGATCACTGGATGATGTGACCTAAAGGTGATGTGGGGGAAGTCAACCTGCAAAGCAAGTGACGACATTGGATAAGTATCTCAACATGATGGTTTTCAAAATGACAACAATAAATGTAGTAAGGCATCTACCCTAGACATGACTCTATGACGCTATACTTGGCTGATTTTATGAAAACTCGACAAATTTTGACAAAGAAATTTCGACTCTGCAGCAACTTTTCGTGCGAGGAAACTATTTCCTTGCGTGAGACAGGACTTGTTCTTGTGTGAGCAAGAGAAATTTCGCACGAGACCAACTTTTAACTCGCGCAAGACTTCAGACAGAGACCATGTTAAGAAGCCCTATCTGATGTGAGGAAACTACTTCCTTGCACAAAGGGAGAACCAGGCGGCATGAGGAAACTACTTCCTCACATGAGATTGGAAGAACACACCCTAAGACTTGCTAGATCTATCCTAAATTAACCTAGAAAGCGGTACAAATCAAAATGCAAGGAGGTTTATTGACTACTTACAGGTGCATCATACTCCGGTGGTCAGGCGTGTCATCAGGAACACTTGAATCAATGCATATGCAGTGGAAGACCCTCCATTTCTCTCTCAGAGCTCAAAATCAGCAAGAAGACGAAGTGAATAATGAATTGAAAATGACTCCTCCGGGCCTTATATAGCTTTTGACCTAATTTTTGAAAGTGCTATGTTTTGTGTGAAAATTGCACCCTTGGCTAAATCGACTGCTCTGAATCCATTTTCGGGATTGAAATCAAAATCTAACATCTCTAGATAGCTTGAAATTGCATTTTAAATTTTGAGACCCTTGGGGATCAGACGCTTATACAGTCAGCCTTCTGGTGTCATCTTCCTGCCAGACCCACATCTTTGCATCACGTTCTCAAGATCTTTGCTCTTTTCATCAAAGTCAACTCTAGTCAAATATGGTCAATCATGGTCAACAAGACCTCTGCTTTGCTTCGATTTGCTTCTGTAGCTTCTCGAATCCAGTCTAATTGCTTCTGCTCTGCAACCTCTTGTTGTCAATCATCCTTCTGATATGTCATCTTTTAATTTCACTCCCGAGGGGGCAAGATGATTGCATCATTTGAATCTTGTCGAATCAATTCTTAAATTGGTTTGATTGAATCATTAGTTCTCATTTCTAGGGGCATCTTCGTGCCTCACATCTTGCTATCTGGTCATCTATCTTTTCAGTATCTGAGCAATCTAACTCAGATCCTTGAGAATCAAGTTTCGTTCTAGAGATGGTTCTGGAAATCTTTTGGGTATTAGGGCAATCTAACCTTGATTCTGGAGACAGTCCTAAGTCTGCATCTCTCATTAATTGGTATTGTGGCAATCTAACCCTGATTTCGGTTCTCTCAAGACCATTGTCTTCACAATCTAACTTAGACTTTGGAAAATCATGCTTTGATCTGTTTGGTGTCTTGGCAACCTAACCTAGACTTTTGAAATTCTTGTCATCTGTCACTTCAGACTATTCTTTGAATCAACGCGCTGTTTGCACATCAATTCAAAGAGGGGCAAATGTAATACCCCCAAATTGGCACCTAATAAATCCAATCAATTTTGGTGCATTTTCGTCAATTTTACATCTTCAAAGTCCTACTTTGCTAGACAATTTTCTCTCTCCTACCTGACTTAATTCAACTTGATGTCAATTGCAAAACCCTAAATTGCATTAATCAAATATTATAATTAATTCCTAAAGTCTTTGAATTTTATTAGCTAAATTACCCCTATGATAAATTAATTTAATTCTAAAGTCCTAAGTGCTTTAAATTAAATTAAACCCACCCCATTTGGCTAATATACATAAAAAGGAATTAATATTACTTGTTATTTGAATGGACACCTTTATTTGAATTAATAATTCAAATTATTCAAACGGTCACCCTTATGTGGCAATAAACATTCTTTTAATTAAGTAATTCATGCCTTTTTGTCTCAATTGGGAATGAAGAGTCAGGAGTTTCAAATCAAGAACCTCTTCATTCTCTCCCCGGGTTTGTCTATTTATTGAACCTCATTCTTCATTCAAAAGAGAGCAATTTTGAGAGTAACTAAACTATAGCAATTTTTTGTCTCAATTTCACAATTTCAAGCTTTCATTACATTATTAGATTAATCTTCATTCAGTGTAATTGCATCTCATATTAGATTAAGTTTTCTTACTTGCTCTTAGTTTAATCTCATATTTCTTTCAATTTCTTTAGAATAAACTTGCATCTCATATTTCTTTCAAACTCTTAGATTAATTACACTTCATTCTAGTTTAATTTCAATTTGATTATCTTAATAAGCTTTTAAATCCTCCATTGTAGTACTGGTCTAATGGTTGTTGGACTCTCGTTCTGAGAGTAATTAAACACCTCGTCTACATAGGAGGCAACAAGTCACTTCACCATGAATTTCAAATTGAGTAATCAATACTCTCTTTCATAATTCAATTGTGTGAGTAATGACTATGTTGCGTGTGTAGTTGGATAAGAGGTCCACATTTGACTATATACATCTGTCATACTTTCTTTCACCAGATCGGTCATTGTCTTTGTCATCATCTTTTCTGTTAGGACATCTAGCTACAATATGACCAATTTATTTATAGTTAAAACATGCTAGAGGTAATTTTCCTTTATACCTTCCTTTACCTTTATGTAGCCTTCTAGCCATAAGTGCTTCAAGTTCATCAAGTCGATCTTCATCATTGTCACTATCACTATCATTTCTTATCATATGTTTACTTCTTGATTTTTAAATTTTCAAAGATGACATAAATGCAAACTCAACACTCGACACAATACTGTTATCATAGTTATTCAGCTCAAAAGTAGTCAATTTACTGATTAGACTATCAAGTGTAAGAACATTACCCGATGTAGATCTCATTCATGAATTGAAGAGATTCTAATATCATAGATTAGCAACAAGGCTCTAATAATTTTACTCACAATAGTGTCTTCATCAATAACACCTTCTCCTCAAATAGCAGTTCCAACCTCCTTGATTCGGTTATTGTACTGTGAAATGTTTTCTCCTTCTTTCATTTTCATATCATCAAATCTTCCTCTAAGGCTTTCAGCTCTTGCTCTCATCACATTCACATCCCCTCCATAGACTAGTGTAAGTTTGTCCCACATTTCTTTTTCTGAAGTACATGCTTTGACATCTTTAAATTTTTCATTAGATAAGGCAATAACAATCTCTATCATTGTCATGTTATGTTCATGTCTATCTCTCAACTGATCAATAGTCAAAGGTCCAATAGATGGTTATATGTACTCATTAGCTAGGTAGAATAATGCAGATTCTCCAATTCCTGATATATGCAATTTCATTATGCTTTTCCATGTTGTGAAGTTATCTTTTTTCACCTTTGGCACCTCTCTCTTATACATCTTTGTGATCTTTAGCTCAAGTCCTTCAAACTTCCTTTTTAATAACACAAGCTCTGATACCAATTGTTAGATAACTGAGAGGGGGGTGAATCAGTTAATTCTAGTAATCCTATAGTCCCAAACTCCTAGATGTATATGATCAAACCTTTTTCAAACAAATAATCAACTCGATAAGATAGCAATAACAATCTTTCTATTCATTTACTGAATACCAGTAAATTCAATACCATGTTTACCGATTAAACCAGATATGAAATATGTAAAGTAAAATAACAATCCAATCACATGAAATACACATAACACAAGGATTTTAATGTGGAAACCCTGCAAAGGGAAAAAACCACCTGCGACCGGTAACCCAAAATATTTCACTTTTATGAAGTGAGCTTGGTTAGGAGCCAACCCTATTAAAGTTACAATGCACATTGTGAAGTGTGACCTGGTTAGAGGATTTATCACTAAAAGTTAACTCTTGACTAGCATTCACTATGGGGTAGAAAAGAAAACCATCAACATTCATGGAATGTCATATACAAATACAAATAATATTGTTAAGTCCACTCGGTTAATAGATTTCACTGTAATAATGCTTAAACTGATACAGTAGTGATCTGATTCAAATACAACTATGATTGCAGATTTTCAGATTTATGCTAAGCTCAAAATACCTCCTTTGATCAATAATCACTTCAATCCTTCATATCCTTCAACATATTCAACTCGGTCAGTAATGCTTTGACTCTCGGTAATGTCTGCAGTTCAACTCAATTTTTTTTGTAACCAGTTTGATCAGTGGTGCATGAAATAGTCCTTCCACACAATTTCTCCTATAGATTCAATTATCCCTGACTCAATAATGAATCTCATGTCTCTTTAAATAGATGTCATAAATCATTTTCTTCTCATCCATTAGATTTTGCCTCTTAATCTCCATTGTTCATTTTGTCACTTCAAGCTTCCTCGCCAGATGTGTCTATAACAAGTTTCATCCTTGTCCATTCGATCAATCTTGAAGTTTTCCAATCGTTAGATCCTCATAAAAAACTTTATCTTTTACCTCGGAATCATACACAACTTGTTAGCTCATCAATTCAATCAGTTGTTATAAACTTTAATTGTTTCTCTCACTTGGTTAATACATAAATGTGTCGGTGAATATTAACTCAGTTATTACTGATACTTGGTATATACTACACTTGCTTGGTGTATACAAAAATCCTAAATTACCGACCACATTAACTTGTTCAGTTTTGATCTTCAATACATAACAAATTCATGCAATACAATCAAGTCAACAAAATGATGTCATAGAATCATCAATAAGTTACCCAATGTATACCTTAGCCATATCTCCATATCCATCTCATCTTCATGTAGATATCTCTCTCCTTTACCATTTTTCTTCTTCAGATGTTTGTAACCATCGTGATAAGTATAGTCAAAATTAGTTAACATAAATGACAATACATCTTGACTAATTTAATTGCCTTACATATCACTTTAGTAACTCGGTGATCTCTAATCACTGTCTTTCACTTGTCCTTTCAATTCATCAAGTTATTCAATCAGTTGTAGATTATCACCCTTCTCCATATAGTTGTTGGAAACTGAAATTGAAGCAATTGTTGTGTTGTTGATGTCAAACCTTAACTGGTAAGACTATTGCTATCTAAGAAAGTACTATATCTATCGGTTGATGAGAAGGATTAGGGAAAGGTTGGTAACAATAGCACCTAAGGAAAAGGTTGAGTTATCTTCATACTTTAATGAGTACCTGATTATGTGGCACAACGATAATATAATGTATTGCTTATCTAAGTAAGAAGCAATACTGAACAAGTAGGCTTAACCAAGAAAAAGTGAGCAAATCTAGTTTAAGCCGAGTGATGTTAGTGTTGACCGAGCCAATGTATGCTGAGAAAATTCAGTGTTGACCGAACATCAATGTATTGCCAAGGAAAACAATATTGAAGAGATGACCGAGTTATGTAATGATGAGCGAGGAGTTGAACACAGTATTAACCGAGCGTCAGTAATTTACATTTGAGGAAGAATTCAGATTCCTAGCCGACATAGTTGAATTCTTTGATAATGTAAATTATGTTGACTTTATTAATTGATTGTATGAAGCATTTAATGCACAATAAACTATTTTATTGTGATTCAATAAACATATTAAAGATATTTCTAGAAGGATGGATGAAGAACATAATGTTTGAAGGATTCGATGAATCTGACCTAACCCTAAGATCTACTGACGAGATTAAGCAACAAAAGAGAAAATCTATCTATTGAAGAGATATGAGGAAACCTAAGATGGATGTTGAGGAGAGTAGAAGATGTTGGAGTTGTTGTTATTGACTGAATAAGCAGAATGACTGAAGGTGAAGAAGTTGATCAGAGTTGTGATTGCTGGAAGAGATTTCCAAGAAGATTAGTGATGGAGATGGAAATGAAACTCAGTCAGTAAGCCAACATAAGTGTACGGAATTGGATATGTTATTTGCAAAGTGAGTTGTATATTTTTAGATCAATACTACTATTACTTTCTAACCATTTTATTAGTCAAAATCCTTTAATCAAGGTTGACCTAATAGTCATTGTATAAATCCTTTGAAAAAGGTTGCATTCTAATGGAATGTACTTAAGTCATTTAACAAGGCACACTCCTAACAGGGTGGTTGAAATCCTTTAACAGGGTCACACCTAGCGGTGTGTTTGTGAACCTTTAACAGGGTTGGCTTTTCACAGAGTTCACTTTAGAAGAGTGAAAATATCAGTAACATGTTACATAGTAGTTTTTCCCAAATTGGGTTTCCACTATAAATCCTGGTGTTAATACTTGTGTGAATGTTTTGGTGTGAACATTTCTATGTTTTGTAAGTTAAATACTGTTGGATAGTGGACTGCACTATTTTATGTTTTTGGTATACATTCAGTAGTGACCGAGTTGTATTGGTTATAAGATCTAAATTTGTTGAAGTATTTTAAAGTTTGTTTTATACATCTGGACTTGAGAACAACTGATTCACCCCCTCTATGTTATTCTAAATCATATTAAAAATTGGTATCAGAGCTATTGGTGCTTACAGAGAACAAGTTTAAAGGTACTTGAAGTAAATGATCAAGATTTATAAGGAGGTACCAAAGTTGAATAAGGAGAACTTTCCCACATGGAAGAGCCTAATTAAATTGCATCTAGTTGGTATTGGTGACTCAACGAAGTATTATGTTGAACATTACTATGCTACACTTGCTGCACTTTTGACTACCGAGGAGATGAGAGCTAAACAAGAACACAACCAAGCAATGTTGGAGATTGCATCTGCCTTAAGCTATCCTGAATTTGAAGACATTAAAGATTGCATAAATGAAAAGAAAATGTGGGACACTCTTGCAAACATCTATGGTGGTGACATAAATGTACTAAGAGCAAAATCTGAAAGCCTAAGAGGTAAGTTTGATGAAATGAAAATGCAAGAAGGTGAGGATATTGCTCAATATTCTGGTAGGATAAAAGAGGTTGTAAATGCTATTAGAGGAGCTAATGGAACTATTGATGATGAGACTGTCATTGGAAAGGTATTGAAAACTTTGCATCCTATATATGCCATACAAAATTTCAGCAATTCAAGAATCTAGATGTAACCCTGGTAATGCTCTAACATTGGAAAGTCTTGTTGGTAAGCTTACTACTTTTGAGATTTCAAATTATGACAACTTCACTGTTGCTAATCTTGAATTTGCATTCAAGTCACAAATGGTTTTGCATAAGCCTAAGAAAGAAAAAGAAAGATGTATCAGTGAGAGTGAAAGTGATAGTGACACTTCTGATGAGGAACTAGAGGATCTTGAAGCTCTTATGGCCAAAAGATTGAAAAGAGGAAAAGGCAAATATAAAGGTAAACTTCCTATCATATGTTTTTCATGTAACAAAGTTGGCCATATAGCTGCAAAATGTCCTAACAGAGATGAAAAGGATGAGGAAAGAGAAAGCAAGTAGAAAGACAAGAGAGAAAACAAAGGTTACTGAAGGTACAAGGACTATAAGGATAAAGGTAAGAAATCATGTTACATTGCTGAAGAAGAAACTAACACTGATAATGATGATTTTGAAATTGAAGTAGTCTATGTTGCTATGAAAGATGATTCTGATGAAGATGAGAAAAATGCACTTGTTTCTTATGTGAGCAAAGGTGATAAATGGATTATTGATAGTGGTTTCTCACACCACATGACTGGTGATAAAAGTAAATTTGATACCCTAGATCATTACAAAGGTAGAAGTGTTAAGTTTGGTAATGATGCACCATGTCCTGTAAAGGGTAAAGGTTTGATTATGTTGACTGATAAGATCACTTGTGAAAATGCTTATTGGGTTGAAGGTCTTAACTATAATTTTCTAAGTGTTGCACAACTTAATAGCACTGGTTACCAAGTGGAATTTCATCACAAAAAGGAAAAAATATTTGATGCCACGAGTGAACTAATTAGAAGTGGAGAACAAACAATAGGTAATTTGTTCTATCTGGATTTATCTAAGGAGACATGTTTGATTGCACAGTTTGATGATATTTGCTTATGGCATAAGAGGTTATGTCATGTTAACTTTGACAATCTGGTGAATATTAGTAAAAAGAAGAAAGTTAGAGGTTTGCCTAGATTGAAGAAACCTGATAATGTGATGTGCAAACAATGTCAGTTGGATAAAATGATAAAGTCTAGTTTCAAGGGAAAGACTTTTACTTCTAAAAATGTTTTAGATCTGGTTCATACTGACCTTTGTGGACCTATGGGTGTACAAAGCTATTGTGGTGCTAAATACTTTATTCTGTTTGTTGATGATTATACTAGGATGATGACTGTAATGTTTTTAACAGAAAAATTTGATGCATTTCAGTTGTTTAAGTGGTATTTGGCTAAGGTTGAAAAGGAGATAGGTAGGAACCTGAAATGTTTGAGATTTGATTGAGGTGGAGAGTTTATAACAAATGATTTCAATCTGTTATGTAATGATAGATGAATCAAGAGACATATGTCTAGACCTAGAACACCTCCACATAATTGGATAGCAGAGAGAAGGAACATATCTACCATGGATTGTGCAAAAACACTAATGATTGAGAAAAATGTTGCACAAAAGTACTGGAAAGAAGATATAAGTACAACTATTTATATCTTAAACTGAGTACAAATAAAAAAAAGATACAAATGTTACACCTTATGAACTATGGTACGATTATGCACCTAATGTAAAATACTTTAAAATTTTTGGGAGCAAATGCTATATACTAAAAGACAATAGGAATGGAAAGTTTGATGCTAAAAGTGCTGAGGGCATATTTCTAGGTTATTCTACAAAGAGTAAAGCTTATAAGTGTTTGAACTCTAACACTAACAAATTTATGGAAAGTGCAAATGTGAAAGTTGATGAATTTGCAGAGAAAAATGAATAGGAAAGAAAAAGAGAACTTGAAGATTATAGACCTTTTGTCTATATAGAAGAAGGAGAGGCAAGTAACACACTTGCACCTAATGCAGAGTCTCAGGGCTAAAAATGTCGAGCATCAGGAAAATATTGTCGAGCAACAGGAAGAGGTTGTCAAGCATTAAGAGGATGTTGCCGACCGACAGGAAGAGGTTGTCGAGTAATCAGAGGTTGAATCTGATAATCTTATTGATGAACATGAAAAGAAAAGAGAAAAGAAATCTGAACCTATTTTGGCACAATATGTAAGGAGACATCACAAGCTTGAACAAATCATTGGAGACAAAGAAACTGGAGTTCTGACCAGAAGTAAGTTGAAAGATCCTACATGTTTATTATGTGAATTTGAGCCTAAGACAACATGGGAGGCATTATTAAATGAAGACTAGATTAAAGCTATGAATGAGGAGATGAATCAAATAGAAAAGAATGATACTTGGACTCTGGTGTCGAGACCATAAAACAAAAATGTCATTGGAAAAAAATGGGTATTCATAAATAAGCTCAATGAACATGGACAAATCACAAGGAATAAAGCAAGGCTAGTATGTAAAGGTTATGCTCAAGAAGAAGGAATAGCCTATAAGGAGACATTTGCCCCTATAGCAAGATTAGAAGGAGTAAGAACTCTACTTGCATATTAGAAGAAGAAGTTTACATTGAACAACCTAAAGGATTTGTTCATCCAAACAAGAGACACATGGTTTGCAAACTGAACAAGGCACTCTACGGATTAAAGCAAGCCCCCAGAGCATGGTATGAGAGGCTGCACAATTACTATATACAGATTGGATTCTCAAGGACAAATGACACCAGCAATTTGTATATGAAAGAAGAAGAAGGTAAAGGAATCTTGTTAGCTAAGATTTGTGTAGATGATATCATATTTGGAAGACAAGATGTCATGTGTAAGAAATTTTCAAATGAGATGAAAACAGAGTTTGAAATGAGTATGTTTGGTGAGATAAAGTTCTTTGTTGGACTTCAAGTATATTAGATGGAGAAAGGTATCTTCATCACATAATC
Source organism: Chamaecyparis obtusa (assembly GCA_027943335.1). Taxonomy (NCBI): domain Eukaryota; kingdom Viridiplantae; phylum Streptophyta; class Pinopsida; order Cupressales; family Cupressaceae; genus Chamaecyparis; species Chamaecyparis obtusa. The sequence continues at coordinate 119,312 of BSBK01013409.1, forward strand.
TAAATATGTCAAAGAAATACTGAAAACCTTTGGAATGGAGGATTAAAGACCGGTGAGTACTCCCATGGCTACTAGATAGAAACTGTCTAAAAATGATGATATTGTTGAAATGAACCAAACTTTGTATAGATCCATGATTGGAAAGCTGCAATATGTTGTTCACAGTAGATCATATATTGCTCTAGCAGTTGGGATTGTGGAAAGATTCTCTACCAATCCTAAGGAAAGTCATATGATGGCTATGAAAAGAATAATGAGATATTTGAAAGGGACAGAAGACTATGGACTGTACTACAAGAAGCATGAGAGATTTGAACTAAGATTCTATACTAATGCAGATTGGGTAGGAAATGTAGATGACAGAAAAAGTACTAGTGGTGGAGCTTTCTTTCTTGGACAAAGATTAGTTTCCTGGAGAAGCAAAAAAAAAAATTGCATTTCCCAATCTATAGCTGAAGCCGAGTATGTAGAAGCTACAGTGAACTATTCAAACCTGGTATGGATAAAGCAATTGTTGAGAGGCATGAAAGAAAAGATCACTGAACTAGTTGTCATATACTGTGACAATACAAGTGTTATCAACATATCTAAGAACCCAGTGATGCACACAAAGACCAAACATATTGCCATCAAGTATCACTACTTGAGGGAATTGGTACAAGATAAAGAGGTGAGAATGGAATATGTGAATACAAAGCAACAACTAGCAAAAATATTCACAAAAGCCTTACCGAAGGAGGCTCATGAATATCTAAGAGGTAAATTAGGGGTTCTTCCCCTAACTGAGGCTGCCTAGTCAAGCTAGGAACACTACATCAAATGTGCTACACAGAATATCTAACAAATTGATGCAGAAAAGGTCACACTTTAGGAACAACCTAGAGTTGTGAAAAGAACAACAAAGCTATAAATAGTCATAAGCAAGATGACAGAGGGAGAAACATTGTTACTAAACTAAAAAGATGATATCCACATCTGAAAGATGCAAGTTTTAGTTGCTGCTTTGGCATTACTATCAAAGAGAGAGATAAGTCAGATGAAAACACATGAAAGATGAAGAAAGAGGGAGAGATTCAGAGGAAGAAAGACATAGTAAAGATTCTGAGGGAATCACTATGTGGTTGATCAAGCAAGTTAGTAGAGTGATTCAGAATTAGAATGAAGCTAAGGATATTACAAATATTTCTGATGAACTGATAAGTTTTGGATTGGTTGGTGAATCATGTGTTATTTATATGGTGTTGCCATCAATACAAAAGAGGGAGATTGTTGGAAACTGCAATTAAAGCAATTGTTGTGTTGTTATTGATGTCAAATCTCAACTAGTAAGACTGTTGCTATCTAAGAAATTACTATATATATCGGTTGATGAGAAGGATTAGGGCAAGGTTGGTAACAATAGCACCTATGGAAAAGGTTGAGTTATCTTGATACTTCAATGAGTACTTGATTATGTGGCACAATGATAAGATAATGTATTGCTTATCTAAGTAATAAGCAAGACTGAACAAGTAGGCTTAACCAAGCAAAAGTGAGGAAATCTAGTTTAAGCCGAGTGATGTTAGTGTCGACTGATCCAATGTATGCCGAGCAAATTCAGTGTTGACCGAACATCAGTGTATTGCGGAGGGAAATAGTTTTGAAGAGATGACCGAGGAGTTGAACACAGTATTGACTGAGCATCAGTAATTTACATTTGAGGAAGAATTCAGATTCCTAGCTAACAAGTTGAATTCTTAGATTATGTAAATCGTGTTGACTTTATTAATTGACTATATGAAGCATTTAATGCACTCCTAACAAGGTCATTGAAATCCTTTAACAAGGTCACACCTAGCACTATGTTTGTAAACCTTTAACAAGGTTGGCTTTTCATAGAGCCCACTTCAGAAGAGTGAAAATATCAGTAACATGTTACAAAGTGGTTTTTCTCAAATTGGGTTTTCCACTCTAAATCCTGGTGTTAATACTTGTGTGAATGTTTTGGTGTGAACATTTCTATGTTTTACAAGTTAAATATTGTTGGATAGTGGACTGCATTGTTCTATGTTTATGGTATACATTCAGTAGTGACCAAGTTTTATTGGTTATAAGATCTGAATTTGTTGAAGTGTTTTAAAGTTTTTTTTATACATCTGGACCTGAGAACAACTGATTCACCCCCCCTCTCTATTTTTCTAAATCTTTTTAACAATAGCATGGTGTCATCTACAAAATATTGGTGATTTGTAGTGTCCATGTCACCTGTGATGACAATGCCCTTGATTATTCCATCCTCCCTCGCTTTTGAAATGGATCTGCCCAAGGCTTCCACCATAATTATGAATAAGAAGGGAGATAAAGGATCTCCTTGTCGAAGGCCTCTCCAAATTTTGAGGAATCCTTTTGTCATTCCATTTACAAGAATTGAAACCATTGGATTAGAAATACACTTGAAAATGAGATTTATCCAACTCTTTGCAAAGCCAAATGCTTCTAGACATTTACATATGAATCTCCAATCAAATTTTTTGTATGCTTTTTTAATGTCTAATTTTATCAACATGTTTGGTTCTCTATTTTTTTGTACCAAGTGAATTTCTTCCTATGCTATTATCACTCCATCATAAATTGATCTTCTTGGAACAAAACCTATTTTTTCTTCACTAATCAGTATAGGCAATAGGTTTTGGAGTCCATTGGCCATAGTTTTTGTTAATAGTTTATACAGAGTATTGCAGAGTGCTATCGGTCTATAATCATAAAGATTCTCTTGTTTATCTCTTTTTTGGGATCAACGCTAGGAATGTGTTGTTGACTTCTTTTAGGATTTTATCGGAGTTCCTCACTCCTAATGCTTCTATAACATCTTTTCCTATGAACTCCCAACATTTTTGGTAGAAACATGCAGGAAATCCATCCAGGCCCAGAGCTTTATCTGGGTTCATCTGCATTAGGGCTAATTTCACTTCCTCGTTAGTAAACTTCTCTAGTAACTGTTTGTTGTGGTGTTTTGTGATAACCATAAGAATATTTTTTTATCAAATCTATTTCTTTATTTATGTTGGATCTCTCCTTGTTGTTTAATATGTCTTCAAAATATTTGACTACTTCCATAGCTATTGCTCGGGGGTCATCCAGAGTGATCCCGAGGTCATTTTTTATGCTGGAAATCCTATTCGTTACTCTCCTTTGTTGGGTAATTTTATGATTTTATTTTTTAATCCTCAGCTTCTAACCATGGCTCTCTTGACTTTTGACACCAAAATATTTCCTCCTTGGCTAGAATGTCCTCGTAATCCTTTAATAGTTCTTGTAGACACCTAAAAATGGTTAGGCTAATTCAAGTGAGCAATTGAACTAAAATAAAAAAAAATTAATTAAAATCAGAGCCAAAAGAGGATGAATTAAATCAAATTAATCATTTAATTATGTAATTAATCTAATTAATTGTATAGTTGAATTAAATCAAATCCAACCCATTCAAGGGTTACACATGGCTAAAGAAATTAAATTTATCAATTAATTAACTCCTAAAATTTCTCACCTACCACATGGGAAGGAATTACATCAACCAATAGGAATTGAGTATTGATCTCACATGGATCAAATCCAAATTGAATATCAATCACTTACTTGGAAAATGCATCTTAACCACTCATTTTATCTCATTGTCCCAAGCTTTGAGGACAAAATATTTAAATTGTCTCAACATTTGACACTATGAACTTAACCCAAGCTTGATCATGATTAAACTTACTCCACCCCCTAAGCTTGGAGAATTATATAAATACAAGGTAAAAACCAGGAGAAAATGATCCCATGGGAATTTTAGAATTGTATTCTTATTATAGTCAATTTGAGTTAAAATCATAATTGAGAAAGATAGGCATATATTTCATCTTTTAGAATTAATTCTCATTTTAGAGCTCTCTCTAATGGAAGCTTGCTGAGATCCTTTCATTAGCATCTTTAATTGGAGAGCTATAGGATGCTTATTATCATTATTTTCATTCAATAGCTTCTAAATTATTGTATTTTTCATAATTGAATTGATATATTGATGAACTAATCCTATGAAGGTATTTCTTATACACAAAATGACACCCATCGTGGGGCATCTTACTTCTACAAGCTAAATTGCAAGTTTATTTAACTAATTTGCATATAAAGAGAAGGTTGAAAAAGGAAAAGATAGTTCATCTCAACAATTTCTTGGAGGATTCAGAGCAAGAAGGAGAATCATATGAGAGGTACTTGCAAATGAGTCAATATTATGAATCCAAAATTTTCTCTCTTTATTGGATTTTTGTTCCTTAAGATTTGTCAATTTTAATCATTTTAAAGAAGGATTAAAACTTTGATTTTCTTGAATTTCTTCACCTTTGCTTGAAATTTGTGTAGGACTAACAATTTTAAGAAGAGGATGCTAAGGAGATGGAACAATCGCCACTAGGTGAGTATCAAAATGCATAAATAAAATAAAAAATGCCCCTAACCTTTTCTAGCTTTGAAAAAGGTATGCCTAAAACCTTATGCATTTGATTAAATTGTGGCAATTTGATTTGAAGACCTAATATTGTTTGTTGGATTTGATAGTAGGTCTATGCTCTTCACTTCTTTTAGTGAATCAAAATGCCAAACCTATCAAATCTTTCAATTAAAATAAATGTCAAAGGAATGAACAAACACTAAATTAAGCCTATTGTTTGTGTAAAAGAGTATTATGTGATTATGCTCTTCACCTTTTAGGTGAATTAGAAAGCTAGAAGTACTCAATTCCTCTTAGATTAAAAGAGGCTCATAAATTGAACAATATTTATTGTGTTTAGAAGTGGAAAGTAATAGGGACATGCTCTTCACCTTTGGTGAATCAAATTCTCAAACCTATTATTTCATTTCATTTCATTTTCTTTCATGAACATGTTAGATATTTAGTGGGCTCGCCTCCTGAGAACATGCCTTAACGAGGCCGGTGAGAGGAACAACCCAAAGTTGGATACAATTTCTTTTTCCACAATAATTTGACCCACTATAAAATAAAATGCATTCATCCTTAATGGGGTGAGTGACAAAGGAAGATCAAGAATCAAACTTCCTCGAGCAGCTCTTCGGGATTGTGCAAAACTCCATATTACGAATGGTGGGAGGCCCCTATAATGGGGGATGAAATTTGATTTTCTTTTGAACAAAATCCATACTAGCTCCTTGATAATTAGCAAGCCTACCTCGTTAGAACCATGTTTAAAAGACAAAATTAACTATAGGTAGATTTCTTGAAGTGATTTCTTGTGGAAGACCCGTGAAAACGTTCTCACATTTTCAAACATTTTGTGTTAGAGGTCAATTAAAAGACAAGTGTTCTTGTGTTTTCTGCGTATCAAGATTTTGGTTGAGAAACACTAACAAAAATCTTTTAAATGATGGGGTTGTAGAAGCCAACAACCTTAAAGCCACCCCTTTTAATTTATCAAGTGGGTCCAATCAAATGAATAATGTTAATCAAACACCCAAGACCCCTTTCAATAATAATAACTCTTTCAATAACCAAGGCCTTTCTTTAATCCAACCCAAAGGAGAAAGTTCACATTCTTGGGAGAACCTATGGAAAATTCCTTAAGGACCCTTGTTTCTAACAAAATCATCATCTTACCATAATCAAGACCATACAAACCCCAAGATAAACCATCTTGATGGAACGACGCCCATCATTGTGAATACCATCGAAATAAAGGATATAAGACCAACAAATGTATGAAACTCAAATAATTGTTTCAAGATTTGATAGATGATGCCACGATTAAAGTTGAGGGTCCTCAAAACAATGAACATCATAAGGAAATTAAAACTCCTTTCTTAAATCTTGAGAAAGGTGAAACCTCAAATTTGAATCAAAACAAAAAAAGATGGAATGACAAAGTTAATTTCACCCATACTTATGACAACACTATAAATTCTTTGACGAGGTATGAAAATACAATCAATGGTATAGTGGTAAAAGAAAAACAACAACAAGAAACCTCTAATATTGTGACTAGGGGCCAAGCGTCCAAAGAACTGCCTTACAAATTTTAATCTTGGAGTTGTTAAGACTTTCACCCATCCATAGGGAAATCTTGGAGAAGGCTCTTGTTGAAACCAATGTTCTACTTAATTTGGATGTCGATAAATTTTAGAATATGGTTGGAGACCTTATTGCGCCTCATTGCATGTCTTTTTCCAAGAAATATGACATCTCTTTGAACCATCCCCAAATCTCCCATTGCATATTGATGTTTTGATACATAAGAATCATGTCAAAAGGGTCCTCATTGATGGAGGAGTTGGTCTAAATATTTGCACCTTGAATCTTGTCAAAGCCCTAGGATATTCTGATGAAGCTATTAATCCCCAAAGAAAGAAATCTATAAAGGCTTATGATGATGAAGAAACGTCCTCCAAAGGGATAATAGTTCCTCCTATCTGAGTTGGTCCTATTCAAAAGGAAACTATTTTCCAAGTTCTTGATTTGAAATTGACCTATAACATTTTGTTGGGGAGAACATGGATACATGAGATGCAAGTGGTGCCCACAATGTACCATCAATGCTTAAATTTTCCATACATGGGTCAATAAATTATGGTGAGTGGATATTTGAATCCATTTCAATATTGTAATAACATCAAGCCCATAAATGAGTCATTGGTTCCTCACAATACTGAATGCACTACATCAAGACAAATAATTCAAGGTCAAAGTTCAAAGGACATTTCCTTAGAAAAAGGAAAATGAAATATGGAGGAAGAAGACACTCTTGTTAAAGAAATTAAAAATCCCACTAACTCAGCTACATCAACTAAGGGAAAGGAGAAAGTTAGTGAGGAAAATCCTAAGGAAAAAGAAAAAGAGGATAATTCATAATATTCTCAGATGAAAGCCAAAGAGATCCATTATCAAAAGATGGACACAATGATGAAGAATTTTGAAAAGAAATGTAAGATTAAGCAATGGACACAATGATGAAGAATTTTGAAAAGCAATGTAAGATTAAACAAAATTTTGTAGGAGAATATTCCTTATCAATGATGGATTTACCACTTTCCCCTAGGTCTCATGGTAGACCTTCTAGCTCCAATCCTCCTCAAAAATATAGTGACCGTTTTGTTAGAGCTATCACTTCATCCATGGAAGAAGATGATAATGAAATCCTAAACTGGCTCTATAAAGAAGAAAATAAATCAAATTCTAATGAAAAAAGGACTCAAAACATTAGTATTCCCACACACCAATATGGAAAAGGTTTTAAATTCATGCAAACTATGAGATAAAAAGAAAGAGGACCCTTGGGAAATAAAAATGAAGGGTTGGTCGAACCTATAGAAATGGCTTGGAGAGATAGCAAAGAAAAATCAGGATTAGGATATCTTGAACCAGGATATACCCAAAAGAATTATCCCAAATTCTATAAACAAATCTTGCAATTGAATTTCCAAAGTGTTGAAGACTCTAATGAATGGGAATGGCATTCTTTATCTAGTGAATCTTGTCAAGACAAAGAGGTGGATGCTATCCATACTTATTCTCCTATGTCTAACTCAGGTAAAAGACATGAGTTAAATCAAGGATAAAGTTCAAACCAAGCTTCAAGTTCTAACCAAGGGTTAGTTTCTACTCAAGAGTCTACTCCAAGTCAAGAACTCGAAGGATCTCAATGGGTAGGAGAACCCTATGTACCCTCATGGTTACCATAAATGGAAGAATCTAGTAATAGGTTTAACCCGCGAGATTTTTATCCTCAATTAACCCAGGAGGACTCTAGTGAGGGAGATTTAAATACAAGTTATATGGAACACCTAGAACAAGCACATGTCATAGAATTAATTAATAGAATGTATGAACCATCCAACTAAGTCATGTCCCTAAACCCAACCAACTTTAAACTAGCCAATGACACTTTATCCCTCATATAGCTGGAACTCCTTGAATTAGATTTCATAGAACCAAATGACATTCCCACATTCCCAAACAATAATTCTTTGGCCTCGTACCTGAATATAGTTGAACCCTCTTCTACAAAAGAATTTTATCAAGGAGAAAGGATGAGGGAAAGTATTCAATCTCTTAGTCAATAAATAAAAGGAAAAAATGAAGAAAAGGAAAAAATAAAAGAGTCTAGTGGTGAAAACAACAATGTGGCAGTACTAGACCAAAAAGAGAAAGAAATAAAACACGTTTATAAAGGTGAAAACCCAATTGTGGCACCTAATGAAGAGAGGTTTGATACTTTTCCTGAACATTATGAAGAAAGATCACCTATCTTGATAGATCCAACAAAAAAGATCAACATTGGGACTGAATCAGAGTCTAAAGTTATACAATTTGCAGCCTCGTTATCAAAAGAAGAGAAAGAAGAATTTGTGGAGTTTTTCAAAGAAAGGAAAATAAAATTTTATTGGTCCTATGATGATATACCAGGATTGGACCCAAATCTAATTATGCATCATTTGAATATCAAACCAGGAATCAAGTCGATCAAGAAAAAGTTGAGGAAAATACACCCACATATTGCACTACTTGTTAAAGTTGAATTGGAAAATTTATTAAAAGTGGGATTCATTAGATCTATTTATTATGTTGAATGGATATCCAACATTATACTTGTTTCAAAAGAAAATAAATCAATCAGAATTTGCATGGATTTCTGAGATCTCAATCTAGCATGTCCAAAAGATTATTTCCCCTTACCATGCATAGACTCAATAGAGTATATGAAAATGGGTCACTCTATGTTCTCTCTTATGGATTGATTTATTGAGTAAAATAAAATAAAAATTGCACCTGAAGACCAAGATAAAATAACTTTTGCATGTTCTTGGGGGACATTTTCTTGGAATGTTATGCCCTTTGGTCTTAAAAATGCAGGAGCGACATATCAAAGAGAAATGACCACTATATTCCATGACATGATGCACAAATTCTTAGAGGATTATGTGGATGATATCCTATAAAAATCTCATTCAAGGAAAGAACATTTTCCAAATTTAGAGAAAATCTTCACAAGGCTTAAACAATTCAAGGTGAGACTTAATCCAAAAAAGTGCGCCTTTGGAGTACAATTCGACAAATTACTAGGATATATAGTTTTAGCAATTGGAATAGAGGTAGACCCCACAAAATTCAAAAAAATAATGGATATGGGGCACCTAGAAACATGAGTCAAATGATATCTCTCCAAGGAAGACTCAAATCCATAAGAAGGTTCATTTCACAACTAGCAAAAAAGTGTCACTCTCTTACTCATCTCCTTCATAAGGACGTAGGATTCGAAGGGTATGACAAATGTGAAGAAGCTTTTGCACTCCTCACGAAGTACCTCATGAATCCTCCAAAATTGATGCCAACAATAAGAGAAAATCCTTTGATATCGTATATTTCAACAACAGATCATTCTTTAGGTGCACTCTTGGCTCAAGAAGATGAGAATGGAAAAGAGAAGGTGATATACTACATAAGAAGGAGTTTAATAAAGTATGAGTTGAATTATAGTTTCATAGAGAGAGCATGTTTGGTGGTAGTTTTTTCTTCACAAAAACTACGACATTATATGTTATCCCACAAAATCAAACTCATAACAAAGATTGATCCATTGAAATATCTATTGAGAAAAACAACCTTAACAGAAAGGTTGGCTAAATGGTTCATCGTACTAAGTGAATTTGACATAGAATATGTAGACAAAAAGGCAATAAGATTCCAAGTCATAGCGGATCAACTAGTGGAGGCACCTTTGAGAGATGAATACCCTATTGAGGTGGAATTTCTAGATGCATAAATCATCAACATTGAAGAAAAACATGGAAACTTTACTTCTCAATGGTTATTATACCATACATGGATGAGGAGAAGGCATATTATTTATCACACCTCAAGGATCCACAATTCAAAAATTATATAAGCTATTATTTTCGTGCACCAATAATATAGCTGAGTATGAAGCACTTGTTATTGACATCAAGCTGGCTTTAGAATGGAAAGTGACAAAATTGCAAGTGTAAGGAGATTCATAACTAGTCATAGATAAAATTAATGATGAGTACCAAACAAAAGATGACAAGTTGATAACCTATAAAAAGATGATAGATGATCTAAAAAAGTACTTTATTTTGATAAAATTTGAACAAGTACCTAGAGAAAAGAATAAAGCAGCATATGCCATGGCGACATTAGCTTCGCTCTTGCAGATGTCAGATCAAAGCACGAGATACAAATTCTTGGTAGAAGAAATGGAACAACCTAAATTTGACCTATCTAATTCCCAAATCCTTTGCCTATTAGTGGGACATGACTCTTCCTAGTACGAATCCATTTATACTTATTTGAAAGACCAAACCTTACCCTTGGACCAAACCTGAAACTAGAAAAGAAACTTCATAAAAAAGCCTCTCATTACACCCTTGTATTCGACACATTGTATCATAAGAGTCTTGACAAAATACTTTTAAGGTGCCTAGAGAACGAGGAATTGAAAGTAGCTTTGCAAGAATTCCACAAGGGAATTTGTGCATCACATTCAAATGGGTTAACCTTAGCTAAGAAACTTTTAAGGATGGGGTATTATTGGTCTTCTATGGAGAAAGATGCATGCCATTTTGCAAAGATATGCAAAAAATGCCAATATCATGGAAATTTAATGCATGTGCCAGTTCAAGAGCTACATCTAATGATTACTCCTTGGCATTTCTATCAATGGGGGTTGGATCTTATTGGGATGATTTATCCACCTTCATCCAATGCTCATAATTTCATAATCACTGCAACAGAATATTTTACCAAATGGGTCAAATTTGTACCTTTATCTACTGTAACGAGAAAACAAATTTCAATGTTCATTTCAAACCATATAATTTACAGAGATGGCATCCCTCAAGCCATAATAATAGACAATGATAAGCGCTTCAAAAATAAAGAGAAAGGAGTTGTGCAAAAAATTTCATATGATCCATCATTCATCTTCAATCTATTATCCACAAGGAAATGGACAAGCAGAAATGACTAATAAGAATATCCTAAAAATATTGAAAAGAACAATGTATAATTTAGGAAGAGATTGGCACATCCAAATAAATCCAACTCTATGGGCATATCGAACAAGTATGAGAACACAAACATGAGCTACACCTTTTTCATTAGTATATGGAGCTGAAGCAGTATTAGCGCTAGAAGTAGAGATTCCATCTTTATAGGTTTCATTACATGGATTGTTAACAGAGGAAGATTATAGGATTGCAAGACTTTAAGAATTAGAGTTACTTTATGAGCGACAACAACAAGCATCTGATCATCTCAATGTGTATCAAAATAGAATGTCAAGAAACTAAAACAAACACATCAAGCCAAGGGAATTTCAAGTAGGTGACATTGTATTGAGAGAAAATCCTAAGAATTAGGTGGAAAGAGAAATGAAAGGAAAATAGGAAGAAAATTGGTTAGGACCTTTCTTCATTACTTCTTCCTTTGGAATGAGGACATACAAGTTAGATAATTGTCAGGGAGAAGAATTGCAAGAACCTATTAGCAACATACACCTAAAATGGTTCTATACCTAAAGCAGATGAAAGAGTATAACTGGAAAGAGAATCAGAATATTAGATGAGAGAGAATCTTATTTATTTTGTACAAAAAAAAGTGAACCTGAAGAAATTCAAAAACATTGGTAAATTGATCTTGAGAAGAGAAGAAAAAAAATAAGAAAAGCAGAAAAGTTCAAAAACAACAAAAAGAGTTCCTAAAGAAATAAAAGACAGTGGAAAATGGAGCATGAAGAAAGCAAAAACAATCAGATATGGATCTTAAAAAATTATTTTCTTGGTGAAAACCTAGAAAATAGGCACCTTGATGATGCAAAAAAATTGAAAAATACAAAAAAATTGAAAAAGAGAAAAGTGCCTTGGTGAAAACCTAGCAAATAGGCGCCTTGGTAGAAAAAAAAAGCATATAAAAGAGAAAAAGAGCAATAAATTCAATTGGTGAAAACATGATAAGCATGCACCATTGAAATTCAAGTCAAGTCTTATTCTACATTTATAAGCCATCCTTGTATATATTACATTCACCAGCATTTGTACATATTGCATCATAAAACCTAGAGTAGCATTTGTAAAATACCCAAGGCTTTCATCATAAATCTACAAAATTGTCCAAACCCAACATCACAATGGAATCTAATTGGGGGCAGTTTATCCTAAATCAAAGTGATTCATCAAATAGATACTAATTGACACAAATCAATGTATCCAACCACAAGCATGACACTTAAACTTTCGATTCGAATCCTAATCCAAATTTTGATCTCACAATGATTGACTTTGATCCTCAGTTTCACATGACCTTACCTTTATCAAGATTAAAAATGAAAAACACATATTGAAATGGATGAAATTTTACTTGAAATATAGATTTGAAAAACAATGGTAAATTTTGTTCTTTAGCAAATCGATGAAGTCTTGAACTAGAAGAGCGATGATAAAAGCATGATATTTTTGGGATTTCTGCATGATTTTCTTAAGATTGAAGCTTCAAAGTATGTATCATCCGTCTAATGACATGATCATCAAAGAATCATCCAAGACATGTACATATGGTGAAACTAAAATCTCTTTCTATTTACGTAACAAGATATCTTGGTCATTTTGATCTTCCATATCATAATGCCAAAATCCACTTGCAACATTGAATCTGATGAAAGCGGTATTCAGACTATCATGGTTGAAAATATAACTAGTGAGAGTTGTTTCCACTTCAGGCGCACAATTTGGAAGGAAAGAGGTATTCATATCATCATGGTTGAACGGGTAAGGATTGTACAAATTTTGTTTTCAAACAACTCAATGATGAAAATAAGCATCCTTTTCTTGAATAGAGACAACTAGTTGCATCCATGTTAGATTAATTGCATATTAGTTTGGATAGGGATCTTTTTTCTCAAAATATGTAAAGAAAGCTAAAATGGGTGGAGTTAAGTACAAAATTGAAAGAGTTCATCATTACTTTACTTGATCGAGTGTGTTGGACAACAAAATCAAATTGCATTAAGTTCATTATCCATTAAGTTGGATTGCATTAAGTTAGATAGCATTAGCTTAACTGCATTCATTATCCATTATTCATTAAATAAAATTTCATTAAGTTATATTATTCATTAACCATTAATCATTAGGTTACAGTCAAATAGCATTCATTAGATCATTATCCATTAGGTTCATTAGATCATTATCCATTAAGTATTAAAGTGCATTTAGATTCATCTAGCATTCATTATACATCATTAAGTATCTATTGCATTGCATATCCATTTTAAATTCATCTAAAGCATATACATTAAGCATCCATAAATCATTAATAAATTGTAAAAAATAAAAAGCATGTCATTCAGTTTGCATCCATCTAGTCTATGTTATATATAAGACATACATCCAAAAGCATGTAAAATAAAAGCATCCATAACATTTTGCATCAGAAAAGATAAAAATACGTATATAGATAAGAGCATATAGAACTGCATATCATCACAAATCAAAGTCCAACATATAATGACATCACAAGTAAAGAGAGTCCATCAAGTAAATGTTCATCAAATTTGTATCAAATGTCCATCAAGTCTATCAAAGTACATCAATAATATTTGGATAAAAAATGATATGATACATCAAAGGTGCAAATCAAGCTCAACTGACACCACCAACACCTACACCTATATTTGTGCCACCTTTACTTGTACCAGTGCCATCTGTATCTATGTCTGCTCCTCTGTTGGAACTAGGCTAAGTGTCATGCTGAGCCATGGAGGCCATAAAGGTCTACATCATCACACTGAACTAAGCCATTTGGATCCTCATCTCAGAAAATCCATCTTGTAAGGACCTAACATCCCGAACCAAGGTATTAGGAGCTTGTGAAGCCAGTGCTTCATGTACTGGTGAAAATAGTGGAACTGGGGAAACCTATGGAGTAGGTATAGGTCTAACTATCTAAGGCCTATGCGTACCCCAAATGACAACTTGCACCTGATGTAGGGATCTTAATGGTCCTCCCCTAATCCTCACTCTGACTCCTCTCATCCTCACACAACCTCTGGTAGTTACTGGGGAAACAACATGTACAACAACCTTCCCACCTTGCTTGGCCCTGCTAGCTCTCCTGAATCTTCTCCCACCTCTCTCCCTGCCATCATTATCATCATCCTTTGACCTGTCATCAATATTAGGAACTAGTTTAGCAAGATCAGTAAATCGCGAAAAAGGGTTCCGATTGAACCACAATGCATAATCATCAGTCATGCCGACATCAACAATGTGGTCTCGCATATCCAGGTCAAATGGGGTAGACCTAAGAGCCCATCTTGTGTAACACAATAATCAACCTGAGGACCCTACAAGGATCTCTCTACCTGTATGCAGGCATATAGAGCCAAACCCCGTGACATACCCTGTATCCTACTGAATTGTAGGAGAACCCTTTAGAAACATAACTTCTCAATGACTAATGGAGTGTGACCAATCATCCACTGAGGCATGCACATAAATTTTAACTCTGTAGCATCCTCATTCCAAGCCTTGCAACCAATATACAGACGCCATGTGACCTGAGCAAGATCATCAAGAACCCAATGCCAATAGTCAACCTTACCCAGATGTGACTTGACAACAATATTCTTGTATATGTATGCAAATGGACATCTAGGATCTCTAACCCGAGATGCAACAGGTCAACTGATAGGAATGTGCTCCCAGGTCCAGAGCTGTAGTAACATCGCGTCAGCAGATAATGTTGCACCATGTCTGTAAACAACATGATGTAACTAATGATATAGTTGGTGTAAAATGCATGAGCCCCAATCAAAGTGAGAAGGTTGAGCTATCATATCCTTGAGGATCCTCCCCCAACAAACTGCGAATCCATGTCCTCTGCAAGCCGGTAATAGGAATCCATTGATCAGGACACCCAAAACTAATGAAGCACTAGAAAAGAAAAAAATTGTGCCTAGGGGATGCTCTCATCACCAATGTTGGGATCACCAAACAACCGTCTGCAAACTGATCCATCATATACCTGACCGTGGTAGACTATCTCACCGTGTGTGGGAATTTGAAGCAACCTGTAGAAGTCCTCCAGAGCGATAGTCATCTCACCAAGTGGAAAATGGAAGGTGTTATGGTCGAAGTGCCAACACTCTTCCATAGCAATGAGAAGACCCTAATTCACTCAGAATCGAGGCATATCTAGAAGGAAAGACAAATCGCATCAACCAATCAAGCTTCACTCATCCGCACTCAAATCATGAACCATGTCTAATGGCCATGGGTATAAACCTTAGATGTATAGCTTTTGAAGGAGAACCTACAAAATCAAGTGACATTATATCAGTAATCAATCATTTATAGTGAATTATCACAAGTTAATCATAATCTTATCCTATCTTATCATCATCAATTTTCCTAATTCAACTTAGAGAAGATGGAAAAAAATCAAACCAATCAACTATGATTGACAATTAACATTCATCAAACATGATTGAAATGACATCAAACCACTTGTTTCATCACATGATCAACTGATTTCATTCATCAATCGATTGCGGGAATCATTCAAATCGGATAATTCTATCAAATCAGGAAAATTTGCAAAAAGGCCTCTAAGCGTCATTTTATAGCTTGTGCGTGCTAAACCTACCTAGGGCATCAATTTGTATGCGTCATTTGATCAATCAAATGTGTTATTTCACAATGAGAATGTGTTAAAATGGAGTTGTGCGCGCTACTAAAACTATTGTATGCACTATTTTAAATTGTTGGCAAATAAAAAAGAGTTTGACGACAAAAAAAATGAGTAAATCAAAAAATGAAGTGGATTAGGGTACTCACAAAGGTCCGTAGTCACGTGGATATTGGTACCAATGACCTCACTTGAATCTATGCTCACGAATCAGGATCACCATCGCTGAATAAGTAGAAAGGGGTAGAGGGAAAAGTCAAAGATGGAAGGTAAGAATGAATAGTAAAAATGACTTTTTTACCCCAATATAGCCTTTTGACCTAAAAAGGGCTATTTAGAGGAAAATTTGACCCAGGGTCAAAATTTATCACCAAAATTAGCCAAATCAGACGCATTCGTATTAATAAAATTGTTACATCATTATCAGAAATAAAATCAAAGTGGATGCAAAAGTATTGAAAAATGATCAAACGCAAATATCTTTCACCAAAACACATTCCATTTCATTTCCGAGGGGGCATACAATCATATCGTCATCAATTTAATCAAAGAATTTGTTTCAAATCATCAAGCACAAAAAATTTCAATTTCAATCAGCGGAGCATCGAAATCAAAGAATCTTTTAAAATCAAGTGTCATATTCAGGATCCATCATCCTATCGACCAGCGACATCATCAATCAATCAGGGTTTCATCAGTGAATCTATAATCAAGATCGAATCAGGAATCAAGTAATCAAACATCAGACATTCTTTAAACCAATGCACTTCGCACATTGATGAACAAAGAGGGGCATTTGTAGACACCTATAAATGGTTAGGCTAATCCAAGTGAGCAATCAAACTAAAATAAAAAAATTAATTAAAATCAAAGCCAAAAGAGGATGAATTAAATCAATTAAATCATTTAATTATACAATTAATCTAATTAATTGTATAGTTGAATTAAATTGAATTAAACCCATTCAAGGGGTACACATGGCTAAAGAAATTAAATAAATCAATTAGTTATCTCCTAAAATTTCTCACCTACCACATGGAAAGGAATTACATCAACAAATGAGAATTGAGAATTGAGCTCACATAGATCAAAGCCAAATTGAATCTCAATCACTCACTTGGAGAATGCATCTTGACCACTCATTTTGTCTCATTGTCCCAAGCTTTGAGGACAAAGTGTTTAAATTGTCTCAACATTTGAAACCATGAACTTAACCCAATCTTGATCATGATCAAACTTACTTCGTCCCCTAAGCTTGGAAAATTCTATAAATAGAAGTCAAAAATTAAGAGAAAATGATCTCGTGTTCATTTTAGAATTGCATCCTTATTATAGTCAATTTGAGTTAAAAGAAATTTTTTAGCATAATTGAGCAAGATAGGCATATGTTTCATCTTTTAGCTTTAATTCTCATTTTAGAGTTGTCTCTAATGGAAGCTTGTTGAGAGCCTTTCATTAACATCTTTAGTTAGAGAGCCATAGGATGTTTACTGTCATTATTTTCATTCAATAGCTTCTAAATTGCTATATTTTTAATAATTGAATTGATATGTTGATGAACTAATCCTATGAAGGTATTTCTTATACATAGTTCTTTTTATTTAAGATAGAGGGTTTCATCCATACCTTTCTCAATGACCGGGGAATTCACTTCTTTTAGCTTGTCTTCCAAAGTAAGTTTGTTTGTGAATATATTTCCAAACTTTTCAGAGTTCCATTCTAATGGATTCCTTATAATTTATTTTCTATTATGTACATCTTAGAACCTGATACATCAGTTTCATTCCACCATTTCTCTATTTGTTTTAGAGTATTTGCATCCTTTAGCCACATCTACTCAAATTTGAAAGGGTAGTTTCTCGGTCCTGAATCTGCACAAATACTTAGTTGGACAGGATAATGATCAGATCTGGAAACTAACATTATTTATTCTTCTAAGGAGTAATCAAAATCTACAAGGCTCTCATGAAGGAAGAATCTATCTAACTTTTCTTCTATATTGTTGAAACCTTTCCTTCTATTATTCCAGATGAAAGAGTTGTCCTTAGTATGGATTTCTAGAAGGGAGTTTCTATTTCTCGAATCGGCGAATTCTAGGGTTGTTGGAAGGACTTTATTATTGCCCCCTTTTTTATCTGAGGCCTTACTAATGGCATTGAAATTCCCTCCTATGATGCTCACCAGCTTTGGGTAATCAGTCAAAAAGGTTTTAATTTTACGCCATACTAGTTTTTTATCTTTGTTTTGGGTGGGACCATATACATTTATTAAGTTGAAGCATGAGTTATTTCTAATATTCTTCATTTGTCCACACATCCAGTATTATATTTTCTCTAAAATTTTGAATATAATGTGTCTAGGGTCCCATATAATGAATAAGCCTCTCGAGGCTCCTTGGGCTAGAGAGTCTTCCAACTCTTTGAACCCAAGTTTCTTTTGAAAAGTTGACATTTCATCTTTGTTCATTTTGGTTTCCTGAATCATAATTAGATCTGATTTAGTGTTGTTGAAGCAACATTTTGTAATCTACTTGTTAGGGGCATTCATGCCCCTAATATTCCAAGTTAGGATATTCATGGCTCCTTGGGAAGGTACTTCCCCTTCCCTACATTTAAGAGAGATGTAATCTTGGCTTGACCTGCTACCTCCCTAGCCTTTTCCCTTAATTTAACATTTGACTTTCTTCTTTTAATTGTTTTTGCACAATCTGGGGAGTTCTTGCTTTCCTTCATGAAAGAGATTCCAAATGTTTCAGGATCATGTTCCTCCATTTTGTCTAAACTTACCACCATTTCTATTATTTCTTCGTTCTCGTCATACCGTTCTACTTCCCCGATTTCCTCAACGAGGAGTTTTCTTTGTAAGTCGACTTCCTCCTTATCATACACCTCATCTAAAAATTGGTCAAACAATTCATCCACTAGAGACTCCCAAAAAAATTGTGATAATTTTTACCTTTTTCTCAACTTGATTTTTATTTTCCTCTCTTGTTTCCACATCCTCCTGCTTTTCATTAGAACAATTCTCAATTACCCTTACTTTTGAGAATATCACTTTGGTTGGTAAACTTCTCTTTGGGGTGTCTAATTCTCTTTGTGATTTAAATTTGTTCTTATAGAAACCTGCCTCCTCTGCAATATCATTCATCCCTAATCTTACCATGCTATTGTAATACCCCAAAATTGACATCTTGCTATCCTAACCAATTTTGTTGCATTTAGTCTCATTCTATCAAATTTCTAAATCATCAAAGTCCTATTGTACTAGGCAATTCTGTCTTCCAAATCGACTCTACTTGACTTAGAGTCAAATGCAAAAAACCTTGAATCTGCATTAATCACATGCTATATTTAATTCCTAAATATCAACTATAATTGGCTAAAAAAACCCTATGATTAATTTAATTACAAAGTCCTAGCACTTTAATTAAATTAAATTCACCCCTTTTAGCTAAAACACATAAAAAATGAATTAAGAAATAATATTTAGTTTTTAAATAAATATCCTCATTTCAATAATTGAATTTAATTATTCAAATAATTGAGAAAACTCATTTATGAGGTCATATTTTATTTATTTAATCAAATATTCTCTTCAATTCAAAAAAGGAAACTTTGAGTTAACTGGAAATCCAAAAGTGCAACAAATCAATTAACTGCTCCACTCACTCAAAAGGCAAATAGTTGATTGTCTCTCTACAGGACACTTTTTATTCTAAACTGAACTCTCCTTCAATCTCCACCGTTTGTCTCATTCAATCTTGACCGTTTATTGAGCCCAAGATTCTATAAAAGAACACTCTTATTTCTCATTCAAAGGGATGCAACTTTTGAGTAATGAAGTGTTGTCGCATTATAATCTCAAGTTGTTTGCATTCAAAAGTTTTACCTAATCTCATATTGCATGCTAGATTAATATCATTTTTTAGACTAAACAATGCATTTTAATATATCTTAGTTTACTTTTCATTGTTCTTAGATTAGTCTCATCTTTGATTTTCTATATTAATTGCATTCTCATTCTAGAGTAATTGCATCTTACTTTCTAGTTAAAATCCTCCATTCTAGTGCTAGTCTATGGTTGTTGGACTCTCGATTCTGAGAGCTACACAAAACCCTACCTAGATAGGAGGCAACAAGTCGAATCATCCAGGCATGCAAGATGAATGATCCCACATTCGTTCTTGTGTGTATCTGATGAACAATAACTATGTTGAAGTGTATGGCTAAGTTAGAGGCCCACATTTAGCTATCACAACTATTGCATGTAGTTTCTCTTGGATGGGAAACCAATTCCCTGTAAGATTATGTTCTTGGTTTTCTGGGGGAACTAGGTTTAGAGGATTATTCTGGGAGGTTTCCCCAATTGAAATATTTATCAGGGATGATGATACCCCCTGACTATCCCTATCCCTAAGATCTCCTACTCTACTGTCCATGTTTTCTCTGCTTTGTCTTGTTTCAATTCTGAAGCCACCTCCATCTTTGTAAGTATAATTATTGTATCTTCCCCAGACTTGTTCCTTATGAATTCATCTCCTATTTCCTCTGTGGTCACCACCCCCTTGAAAACTGCCTCCACCACAATCTCACCTTCTTCGATTTCCATATTTTGGGGTCCTTCGATATCTCTCAACAGTTGGGCATTTTTCAACTGGTTCCTTGGGTTTCTGTTTCTTTCCTGAATTATCTTATCATCATACTCCATCCTTAATTTAGATTTGAGAAATTTGGGATAGATTGTATAGACATCATCCAGAGTTTGAATAAAAATTGGTTTGAGAGTCTTAATGTTAATATCCATAATAACTATTATTGTGTTGTCTGGTTGTAGGAAGTTGGGTTCTAACATTCTATTATATTGGCCTATGCGGTTCCCTATTGCCTTAAAAAATTCTAAGTTAATTAATTCCATTGAAATATCTGGAAGACAAATCGCGCTGTCAATTTTCATATTCCTTAAATTGCTAGGGTTGAATTTAGGTTGCCAGTCTAGGAAGGTAAAATGACATCCTTTGTAACTAGGGTTTCCTCCATTTAGAAAATTGTTTCTAATTTCCATGGACTTACATTTTAGAAAGAGAAAACCATTTGAGAGAATCGCTATACTTACCTGCTCTTCGTATTTTGATTTGAGTCATTCAACAATTTTCATAATGGGGATGCCAATCTCATTCCATCTTGCAAAAACACCAAATTTCTTGCATAGGTCTACTACCTTTTCTATACGACCCGATTTCATCTTTATCATTGAATTTGATTACAGTAATTCATCCTTGCGCCCTATCTTGTTTTTGCTTATTGAAAGGGGCTCTTGAATATCTCTAGTATCTTGCATTTCTAGCACATTTAATGAAATCTGAGTGTGGAGACTAAAAATCTGAGATTTTCTAGGTTGGGCATTCCTGCGATAATGATTCCATCTATTTTCCCTAATCCATCCATTTGGGTTTTCCTTATTTGTGCCCGAGTCTTGAGGTCGATGGATTTGATCATCAATTTTTCTAGCATATTTGCTTTGCACAAAGAAAGATAGTTGTCATTGATTTTGTCTACTGTAAAAAAGTCTCCATGCAGCCAATATTCCTTTGTTGCTTGGATAAGAGCTCAATTATTTTGCCAAGCCGTAATTTTGGAACAGCGGCCACCATGTCTCTATCTCCCATTTTCTGAGCCCTCGGCGGGTGAGGGTCTCCATTTACTTTGTCTATTGTATATCCTGGAGGATAGAGCTTCTGGGTGCCCTGATCCATAAGCAACTTTACTAGAGGATTTTACTGCGTACAAATGATGGTGTTTTATCATGTTGTGAATGCAAAGAAGGTAAATTTTCCGTATAATATCATTCACAATGCATTAGAAAAATATTATTATTATTTATTAATTTTCAGATATAAAATTAAAAATTAAAAATAAAAATTATTATTTGTTTTTTTCAACTTAGCCTCTTATGGCTCATTGGAAGTTGTTTGAGTTCTTGTTAGATGATCACAGGAATGTGTGTATTCAATACCAAGTGTGTATTTGGGTTTTAATAGAACTTTTCGAAGTGTTTGTTATGTTTCACTCTTGTTATGTAGCGTTCCTTATGTTATGCACTTATGTAAGTAATTTTATATTTATATTTATATTTTAAAAAAAAATTATTAGTGGATGTATTACCCTATGTTCCTAGAGTTCCTTGGTAAGGCATTACATGTAGGCCCACTTGACATGTGGTTTACTTCTATTTCCTTTAGTGGCCAATTTTTTGTACATCCAAATTTTGGTTAAGGATTTAAATGCTAGTATCTAGGTAAAGAAGGATCATTTACTAAGTTTAGTTCCATTTAAAATTCATTTGACTTTGTGGAGTTAAGTTTCATTTATAAATACTTTAAATCAATTCAACATCTAAGTATCTAGTCATTATAGACAATTATAAAACTTACACCTCCCTCCCTCATATTTTCTCTCGTTGGAGTCAAGTACACTACACACTAATAAATTCACATGATTCTACATTAATTAGAATGATACATGATGATAATTCATTCAACAAGACTCCTCATGGCTTGTGAATTACCAAATATTAGAAACATGAACAATATATCTAGGCACAATGCATGAGATGAATTAAATATGACTCATCATGTCAATTAAATAAATATAACATGTAAGGAAGATGTATGTCACCATCTCACACCTTTCTATATTCCACACGATGTAATTATGCCTACTAGCTTTCTAGTGAAATCTCAAAAGACCCCACTTCATAAAAAAATCTATGTGACTTCATTATAGACAAATATTTTAGATACATTTAAATTTAAATCAACTAAACTATAGAAGTCATCGAATACATTCTAATTCCTATATTACTGCAAGATTCCTTGTCCATTTGGTGTATTCATATTTGTTTTGTTTTATTATTCATTCATATATCTTGAAATAATTATTTTAATCTTATTGCAAGAGTGTTATGCCAGATAATTTGATATAC
Source organism: Chamaecyparis obtusa (assembly GCA_027943335.1). Lineage (NCBI taxonomy): Eukaryota > Viridiplantae > Streptophyta > Pinopsida > Cupressales > Cupressaceae > Chamaecyparis > Chamaecyparis obtusa. Next base: position 142,023 of record BSBK01013409.1, read on the forward strand.
TTTTATAGTTCATTTAGAATCTATAGAAGCATCTCAAGACTATGAATTGTGCTTTCATTTCTCAATAAGCCACCTATCAATCATTAAGGGAAGCTATAATGTTTACTTTTTTGCTGATCTGGGTGCCACCATTTTTTTCATGTCTTTTGCTATTTCCAATTTACCAACAAAATTGGACTTTGGCATTTTGGTCATTACTCTTAATTTGGCGTCCTCCATTTAGGTGTGTAAATTTGTCTACAAATATTTCAACTGTCATTTTTTGTGAGTTCCTACAAAAGAAATATTTTACTTTGTATGCGTTTCAATGAACTTTCATTTTCTTGTGTGTGCATACATGTGAGCATGTACATGTGGAGTGTGTCAATTAACTTAAAAAATCAGCATGTCAAAGTGTTTTTGTGTGTTTAAATGAAGTTTGACATTATTGCATATGCATGTGATCAAGAATAAGAGAGGGCTTAGAGAAGAATAATATTGAATGAGATTAAGTAATTTTGAATAAGTTATAGATAGTATCACACATTTAGCAATATCTTGATAAACTATAAATTTCTATATCATTAAATAAAACTTTTGATATATGTGATATGTGTTATTTTTATGTTGTAATTCTCCAAGATACTTATCATACAAGATACTTCTCAAAATTTGAGTTAAGTTTGTTTCAATTTATATTTAGAATCCTAGAAAATTAAATATATTTTTAAACATATTATAATAAAGTAGTGATCTCATAGTGTGACATAAATGAGGCACTTTTCAAAAACTTAAGTATTATCACTATTTAAGATCTATCATTAAAAAAAAAAGTATTGATACAAATGAAAAATATAAGCTTCACATAAAATAATGTTATGTAAAAGGGTGCGTATGATTTGAACTACAATATTATGGTCTAGTACAACTCATAATGCTATGGTTTTTAGTAAAAAGCCTATAAATGACATAAATAACATGGAGGCATCTATCCAACCATTAGAAATCTAAAGCTTACAAAGGAGAGGCTTAGTTTTTTTTTTTTAAAACTCTCTTTGGAAAGATTTAGGTTTCTAATCACTAGATATGGACATTTTATGCATTTGTATTAAAAGGAAACTACAAATGCATAAAAAAGAGGCTTTACTGATAATTGCTCACAATTGTGGCACTCACATCATATTTGGTCCTCCAAAATGTCTTTTCTCTAGATATAAGGTAAAATATTCTTACAATAAACATATTCAAATATCGTCAAGCTGGTTAATTTTACACAACTATGATAAGATTGTTAAATTAAATAATTAGAATGGAGAAACACAACTTTGATTATCTCGAGGCGAATATGGATTAGAACGGTCATGCTTATCCTAGTTCTTTGGGTTCCCTTTTAGTGTACTCACAGGGTGTGACAGATCCAAACAAGTGAACCATTATCATATCCACTCAACCAAGTGGACCTGACAACAATGCTAGGAATAATCATGTAAAGAGCTACTAAGGTCATAGGATCAAGTGGTGACTGGTTTAAAACAATGTTCAACTATGAAGAAGAATTATTGCATCTCATATTATATTGGGGGTGACATCCTCAACAACATAGGAGTAACTTGCACTTGCTCTGTTTTAGTACATCCCCTTGTTAGAAGTATATTGTGCTCCACAACTTTAGTCCCATCCTTTTCGTGATCTTAGCCAATTAGGATAGTGGCAAGAAAATATTTCAAGTACAAATTATTTCAAATATTAGATGTACCCTACACTACTTTGGGGTCCATCATCCAACCCAATGGTCATATGAGCTCAAGAGAGATTTTCCAAGTAGGGAAGCTACCTGGCCCAATGGATTCCAATATCCACATGTTTAGGCCATTGATGATGAGTTGGTACACCCAAGAAGAAATAACTTCCAAAATATATCACCTTTTAACCTTATTGATTTATCCAATTATACTTTTTCTTCTAGCATGACATATATCACCCTCATGCTATAAGTGTTTACTTACATAACCTCTTTAATCAACAGTTAGCTTCAATTATCACTGTTCATATTGTAGGTAACTATATACAACAATTCTCATATCATAACCAGGATAGCCCTTGGGAATCTTGCACCCAAATAAACCAAATGAATGTCAACTACTCCCTACTACTACCCCCATTGATAAATTGCACCTAAGATTATGAGATCTTGGATATAGGATCATACTCTCAATCAATTCTAGATGACATAATATTATGTTGATGGTGTGCTTTCATCTAAGTGGGAATAGACCTTTGATGCATATAGAATATTCTCTCCTCCAAATAATATTTATGTGAGGAAACGGCGGTGCCAAGAAAAACCATCAAGACCTACTATAATAGATGAAAGAGTATAAAATTTTTCTTTTCATTAAACAATTCCCATTGGTTGATTTAACAGTTATAAAAATGAAGTTATTGGATGTTAATATATAAGATGTAATGTCCCCGCCAGGGAACCCATAAGGAATTAGGTCTATAACCTAAAATTACAACTAACAAATTTTTTAACATTCTAACATATCATCATTACCATTCACAAGTACATTCCTTTAGGTTCCCTTAATGAATTCAATTACCATTATTAAGTATTTCATTTTATTAATTAATCAAATAAATTATATTTCCATTATAACTTCAATTTACATTGATTCCATTTCACCTCAAAACCAATTACATTAATGAACTAGTGAAATTAATTTTCCTTACCGACTAACACGTAATTTACCCTTAGAAGTGAAACAAGCATACATTACTTATCATATCCACTAAGCACATTTATTCTTTCATATTTGTTTACTCCTTAACATCATCTATGCTCAACTCAAGTGCACCATCAAAACTCAATTAAACTTTTCCAATAAGAGTCCTTACTTCATTTCAAGATAATAATAAAAAGAGCGTAAAGTACTTATCCATGTATTGATAACCAACATAAATCATCAAATGAATCATTTTGCCATAAGTTTAACTTCCACAAATTATCATCTATAACCTTGTACAAGTCGAGTTAAGAATTGAGATTAAAACCTAGTTTGAATAACCACACATTACTCATAATTGTACTATACATTTAAGAAATTACTTCTCATCACTATTTTAATAACATACATGTTTCCTACCCTTATTATTTCACCTGGAGATACCCTTGAACCCTTAGCATATCTTATCACTAACCATATATCAAAAGAAGTTTACATCCACAAGTACTTTTATTACAAAGATTTGCATAGAACCATTACTTTCAATTTTATTTAAAATTCACAAGAGATATATGGTGGAAATTTCTCATTGATTCAACCATACTCAATCCCCTTTTCAAATTCATAATTCTACCCTTCCCTTATACATAGCTTATTTCTTACAATAATTACAGTTACTGCACATTGCTCGAAGGCATATAGAAAGATAATTACATCAAGTTTCCCGAAGCTCACCATACATCTTTACATCTCGATAACAAAAGATAGATATACATGATACAAGAACATAATCTTCACCACTGAACAACTCGGAAACTAAGCCACGACACGAACCATGAACAATACCTCAAAAGAGATTTGCCACCCAACCATGTGAAACTGATAAAGTTCCACCCCCCGTACTAGGAAATAGAACCAAGGTACTCTCAAGACCTTAAGGCATTCTAAGTCTCAAATACCAATAAAAACCAAGACTAAAATAAAAAGAATAAGGCCCATAAAAATATCATCATATTATAACACCGAGGTTAAGGTTCTAGGAGACCACCTAAGTGAGTGTCATCACACAACCTGTATATTGGGATCCTTCTTGGCAACCATGTAACCCCGGTCCCCCCTTTATGAATAGGGATCCATCCTGGCAGTTATCCCTAGTCCCGATACTCCAATCAAGTCTGTGTGGCCATTATTATGTTTTCTTTCATTATCTTTTGAATCCCCCCCTTTCCAAGTTAATTTTTAAGGTCATCACTTTTTACAAACCCACCCATAGGATCATCCAGCAACCACTTTAGGGTTCTAGCACCTATGGTGAGCCACTCACTTAAGGTTCCTATTCCCTTACCCCATCACAAGCCACAAAACGAAGATAACGCTTCCAAGTTCTGATTCATAGGTTTAGGAAACTCCCCTGTGCACTCAAGCCCTCAGAACGAGTCCTAACCTTAGCCGTATACATAACAGGAACCATTGGAAGAATGTCTATCACAAGACATCTCAAAGAGAAACATAAAACCTTTCACATGCACAAGTAAAACTTTCCAAGGCTCATTTATAGGTCTAAGGAACCCTCCCGTGCACACTAGCCACGGAGATGAGTCCTAGCCTCATAAACTAAGCTCAAATCTATGCCAAGTGAAAGATCATCATAAGTAAACCATATAACCCCAACAAAACAGGTAATGAACGTACATAGGTGATACAAACTTCACACATCACAAATACATCATAAATGAAATAAAATACATCATAAACACTTTCAAGAACTAGAATCAAGCATAGAAAAGAATAGGAAAGTTTAGGAACGTTTGGGGAAAATTTAGGAGACCTTAGAGTAGTCCTAGTCCATTAGACAACCCTAACCCTAATTCTAATCCCTAAAACACATCCTAAACCTTATTCAAGCAGCTAAATGCACCATATAAACCCAACAAAACAAGAAATGAACATATTTATAGTTTACACAAAATTTCATATGCCAAAACACCATGCCCTGCAAAATCTCACATGCTTGAAAAATAACTAAGTTTGATTTTTTAAAGAAATTTCAGAATTAGAAGTTCCATCTTAACTCCTATGAATCTGAAACCTATCCCAATCATCTTGGAAGGTACCTAAACCCTTTATACAAGTATATACTTGTATAAAACCTGTTTATCCTATCTAGCTCGGTTCACACTACCATTCCTATCTTGCTCGGTTAACACTAACATTCATGTCTCCCTCGGTTAACACTACACCGACATCCCTCGGTTAACACTACACCGACCTCCCTCGGTTAACACTAAACCGACCTCCCTCGGTGAATACTAGACCAACCTGGCTCGATTAACACTAGACCGACCTGGCTTAGTTATCACTAGACTGACAGAAACTACCAAAAATACGACTGTCAACTCTGACTTGCGGGTAAAACTGGGCACTATAGCAACTATGGTTGCCTAATCTGAGCACGACCCATTTGAGATCTCCCAATTTCCCTATAGAAACGGCTCATCAATCCATCCTATCTATCTAAAAAATCTATTCTAGATCTGGACAAGGAAAGGTGGTGCACAAACTGACATAAACCAGTAAGGTTGAAATAACAGTTCTAAATCCTGGAAGCACTCATGAATATTCTGGAAAGAAGGGAGATAAAAAGGAGAATACTAAGGATCCTACCGAATAAATTTATCCAAATAAAAGCATCAATTTCACAAAAAAGTCTGCAAGAGGAAAATAATAAGAAAATGACTGCATTTCAATCCTACACCCTCATGACCCTTCCTATTTCTTACTAGACTTCCCTATTTCATTCAACTTTAGATAAACTCGTCCTTCCATAAGACCATAAACAAAAACTATATAATCATTCATAATTTAATATCATATCATATGCAAACACCTTCATACACAAAGAGAAAGAACAGAGATTCTTCCCAATTTAGACCCTACCTTGGGTCCTGTGGAGAATCCTCTTCCCTTGGCTGGAGAATCTCTGCGAAACTTCAATCCTTGAGTAGATATCCTTCTGAAAATCTTCCTCTGGCAATCAACTCCCAACAATCCAAAAACTCTCAAACTCACATAAACTTTCACCAGAAGTTTCCAGAGAAATCAATTACAGACAATGCAAAAGAAAACAATCTTCCAAAGATTATCCTCCCCGCACACAAAATTCTTCAAATATTTATCCTCCAACTGTGTGGTTGAAGGAGTTGCTTTACGGGAAGCAACTTCTCCAACTTCCATAGTTGGTTGAACGAACAACCAAATAATTTCCTGTAAAGACTTAATCAAGGTTTTTAATAAATTTAATTAAAATATCTTTTAAACGAAAGCATAACAAGAATAATAAACAAATACCTTTCAAGAAAAACACATAGTACAATAGGAAAACAAGTAGCCTAACTTCTAGGAGGTCTCGTGTTCAACTCCCTCCTATATAGCCAAGTCTACTACAAAGACCATTTTCCTTTTATTATTATTATTTTTACTTTTTATTTAATATATTTATTAAATATACTTTATTTAACTCACTTCATTTATTTATTATAAATAACATACTGATTACACGATTAATGAAAACATACAATTATTATTATTTATATAAGCATGGATATATGCGTGTGCACCCACATATACACATACCTATATAAAATACAAACAATTATAACATAATTATTTTTTTTATACATATAAAACAGATTAATTCTAACTCATAACATAAACTCATACCAACATCAAAACAAGCCCATAACATAAACTACATTCCACTTCCCAACTAGGATCACTTCCTAAACAGAATTCTAAGTCCACGGGTAATCTTGAGAGTAATCTTGGTAATATCTCCACACAATAACAATTCAAAGATTTTTAAGGCACGCTCAGACCTGTGTAGCTAGATGTAGTCGATGCCTGGTACTTGCATCCTGCAACACCAACCAAGTACACCAATATATATATATATATATATATATATATATATATATATATATATATATATATATATATATATATATATATATATATATATATATATATATATATATATATATATATAATTGCAAACAAGGAGGGAGAGTGTGGCATCGTGTGGACCTCGCGAAGGAGTAACTACGACTGCCTCCCCTCTTTTGACAGTCACATCAACAAAGCATAATTGGATTAGTGTGGTTAGTATCAAAATGATCTCTTTTCTATATTGTATAACACATAATGAATCATAACATAATCATGTAAATATAAATCATCTATTATCTTTCACAAACCCATTTAATCATCAGACATGTACTCAAAATGTCCTATTATCAAATCAAGATAAACAAATCATGTAACCATAATGCATTAATCATGTCTAATCCCAAGTAATGTTATTAGAGAATGTAACCCATCTAACCCTTAAATGATTATAATCAATTACCCTAATGTACACATAAATATTAATAATGAGCATTTCACATGAAAGCATATAAGCCTATCAAGTGATCCTATCACTAACACACATGAGGATATAAAGGAACATATTATTATTTCCCACGTTAAAATATGAAGTTATGGTACATTGGAAGAGGTTCGGTTTAAGAAACCATCTCAAGAAGGATCATTCTCACATATAGTCCTTCCTAATTTCAAGTGAACATAACCAAGACTTGATAGGGTTGGAGGGGCATTACATAAGAATTGTGTACTTTGAATGGGTTAGCATTGTGGATTCCTTGTTATGACCTTCCAATTAGACCATAATGTGTTAAATGGAATGAACTTGAGTGATTGCTTTAAATACAATCCCTAACGCATAATGTGAAACAATTTATAGGTAGTTTATAGGTAATCTTAATATAAAACAAGTACAACTTGATCACATACACAACATTAGAATCTAAAGAAATTCCAAACAACTCTATTGTACTTGTCAGTACATCATCATGAGAAAGTCATTGATTCATCATGTAGATTTATCACTATCAATATGGGATTGTGATGTATTGACAATCAAACTAGAAACACCATTAGACCCTTCACACAAAAGCTATAAAATCATTATATAGAAGACTCAATTTCTTCAATCATGATGCATAAACAATGATTATGATGCAACCATCAAACCAAACGCATAAAACTCAAAGATATATATGGATTTTGACCCTTCACACAAAATACATATAATCATCATGCACATGAAAATGCCACTGAATATAATAGAAGTAAACATGACGCAATCATGGTCAGAGAATCCCCATAGGAGATGTCCAAACATGCAGCCAACAACAACATAGCAGAAATACAAAACAAAACAAGATATAATCAGAATTCAACTGTTATTCAACAATTACCGAGCATTACATGCAACATGTTGAGTTGTAAGGCCTTCTCGATTACGACCAATTACATCAGAAAATACATCGGAATCCCTCAAGATCGTACACTCCCTAACTAGTCCAACTTTGCAACAAAAACAATATTTGGTAGGAACACCAAGACAGATCTGAACTTGTGCTCGCAAGCCACCAAGCAATCTCTTGTCTCCTAAGCAACTACAAGCTACTAGTTCTTCTACACAATCTCTCTTTGCTACTACTTATCTCAGATCTCACTCCTCATGATCCCTAAACACTACTCACACCCCTATTTTATACAACATAGCAACAGGTCGTCTTTACAATAGAATTAAATTACAAAACATTAGTTGACTCATCATAGCCTTTACAAAATGTATTTTCCTCCAAGTCGGCCTGTAACAGTCATTAAATCCACCTAGGAGAAAGCACCAACCCAGATTTAGGTCCTCACATGTCCAATGGTCAATCCACATCATGAGGAACGCAACCCAAATTAAATGCACATGTCGGCCAATCCAAACAATCCAAATAACCCCATCGATGAACCAAAACATTGAGCAACAACCGAGCAACACTAGTAAGCCACCGAACCCACTCAATGAAGAACAACACCGAACCAAGACAACACACCACCAAGCCAAGCACATCAGTCACCAAGTCCGTCGGTGAAGCAACACATCTTCCAACCGAGAACTACCACTAAATGTCTGAGAATCTCAGGGCTCCAACTGAGACTGCAACTGAAACCAAAACCAAACTCTAACATATTTTTGGTTGATACAGGATTGCCAACTACCCCAGGATGCTCCTGCATTAGACACCCCAAGTGCGAAAAGATGTTCTCAACAGCTCAAGGAACATCTTTTAGGATTCAAAACATAAATCCCAAACTGATTCTTAATATACATGTCGTCCAAGTCCTCAACACACTTGCCTCGATTCCACTTCTATTTGCCTTGCCTTCTTAAATCTTTCCTACAAGTCGGTTTCCCTTGCTGATCTCTAACCCTTTCAGAATCCTTCAACTCACTTCTACCAAATCTCAAGTTCCTCTTACCGAGTTCTGCATCCAGCAAAAGAATTAGGGAAAACTTTCTTCCATACTTCTCAATAGTGAATACATTCTTGACACAATCATGTACAACTTTACAATCATATTGCCAAGGTCTACCAAGCAATATGTGACAGGAAATCATGTCCACAATATCATATTACACTTGATCTACATATTGCCCAATCTGAAAATCAACAACACATTGCTCCCTTACCTCTAAGACATGTTCATCTTGCAACCCACTAATCTTATAAGGACAAGGATGTCTCTTCCTCATCAAACCAAGTTTTTGTACCATCTCCTTGACAACAATGATATCAGTCCCACAACTATCCACAATCACATTACAAATCTTACCTCCAAACTTGCAATGAGTTTTGAACAAATTCCTCCTCAGACAAGGTTCCACCACCTTATTACTGAGCAATGTTCTCTGAACCAACAAGTTTTCTCCCTCCACCTCGGGTTCATTATGTATGTTTTCATTCACCACAACAAACCTGCTATTACTGACCTCCATGTATGCATGGGGACACTAATATGACCAATGTCCATCTTCTCCACAATTATAACAAGTACCCATAAATCCACATATGCATGTTCTTCTCCTCGATTCAATAGGTTTCAGTCCATCCTCAACTATTCGGTTATCCTTACCGACTGCTCTTGCTTCTCCATCCCTCGAGAGTTACCATGATGTCTTCTCTTTAGCTTATTTTCCTCCTTCAGGGCATATTGGTAAGAATCCTCCACTGAACCAATCTTCAACATAGCAATCTCATCCTAGATATTGAATCTCAAACCATTAACATACCTTGCCACCTTTTCCTTAGAAAGTTCTCTATGTCCAGACCAAATAGTCAACTTGTAAAAGTCCTTAGTATAGTCTTTCACAGTCATCTCTTTTTGTTTTAGGTTCTGCAATTTCTTGAACTCAAGTTCATAGTTGGCAGGAATGAACTTATCCTTCAATTTTTCCACCATCAACCTCCACTAATCGATCTTCATCTCACCTTCTTCTTCTCTAGCTCTCTATAGTTCTTTCCACCATAACTTTGCCTGTGCTAACCTCACTCTAAGAGGATCTCCAATGTCTTCCAACTCACTAATCCAATCAATCGAGTCCTTGGGTTTCAATGTACCTAAGAAATTAGAAACATCCATTCAATAACTTATACTCAACTGAACCCTATATCTTTGCAACCGATTAGTTATGTCTTCTCCAGTTCTTCACATCTGATTGGCTATGTCATCTCCACTAGATCTAGAAGCCTCAAAGTCTTCAACAACCTCTTCGTAGCCATCATTTGTTCCAAGGTTCCTTGGCAAACCAACTATAGTTCTCATGATCTCAGTGACCATCTCATTCTTCATTGTTGTCATCTCAGATCAGATATCTAATCTCAACTTTTATGTTAGCCTCACCTCCATCACGTCAGAGAGATCTTCGATCTGCAACACGGATCTCCGATGGAAATACAACTTTCGCTTGAATCAACCCAATCAACCTTCTTCTCAACCAGGTCAACTTCGCTCCAACCAGATCAACCTTCTCTTTGATACCACCTAACGCAGTCATGGTCGGATAATCCCCATAGGAGATATCCAAACATGCAGCCAACAAAAACAACACAATGGAATTACAATACACAACAAGATATAATCAGAATTCAACTGTTATTCATCAATTATCGAGCATTACATGAAACATGTCGAGTTGTAAGGCCTTCTCGGTTACGGCCAATTACATCAGCAAATACATCAAAATCCCTCAGGATCATACACTCACTAACTAGTTCAGCTTTGCAACAACAATAGTAACTAGTAGGAACACCAAGATGGATCTAAACTTGTGCTTGCAATCCACCAAGCAATCTCTTATCTCCTAAGAAACTACAAGCTACTAGTTCTTCTACACTTCATAGATCTCTCTTTGCTACTACTTATCCCAAATCTTGCTCCTCGTGATCCCTAAACACTACTCACACCCCCCTTTTATACAACATAGCCACAAGTTGGCTTTACAATAGAATTAAATTACAAAACATCAGTCAGCTCATCATAGCCTTTACAAAATATATTTTCCTCCAAGTCAGCTTGCAACAGTCATTAAATCCACCTTGGAGAAAGCACCAACCCAAATTTAGGTCCTCACACATCCAATGGTCAACCCACATCACGAGGAACACGACCAAGATTAAATGCACATGTCGGCCAAGCCAGACAATCTAAATAACCTTATCGGTGAACCAGAACACTGAGCAGCAACTGAGCAACACTGATAAGCCACCAAACCCACTCGGCGAAGAACACCACTGAGCCAAGACAACCCAACACTGGGTCGAGCACAACAGTCATCGAGTTTGTCAGTGAAGCAACACATCTTCCAACTGAGAACTACCACCAAATGTCTGAGAATCTCAGGGCTCCAACCGAGACTGCAACTGAAACCAAAACCAAAATCTAACATATTTTGGTTGATACGGGATTGCCAACTACCCCAAGACGCTCCTGCATCAAAACATACTAGGAAAACCATAGAAGCTTGATGGAGATCAGTAATGACATAAGCATCACATAGATACAATGACTCATGTACAATACTACGGCATATTCCTAACCAAATTCCATTAAAACCATGACTCTTGAAGAAGCAAACTACACACACCATACAAGTTTGATGTAGCCTTCTAACAAAATCAATACAATGCAATAACATATATACCATTAGAACCTCCAAAGAAAACACATAAACTTAAAATACATATTTCCTAATAGCTTACATAAAAAATGTAAACAATCATCATGTAGAAGAATCAATGCTCTCAACCATGCAAAATCCATACAATCATCATGTTATTGTCACACATAAACAAGAACACTGAGAATATCATAGATTTTGGCACAAGCTTAATGAAAATCCATACAATAACAACTTTAGGCATGTCATACGAGTTTGATGTACATTATCCATTTAATCAATGCCATTTTACTCTAATCCATAAGGGAACTAAGATGTACATCGTAAGAATCAATGAGATACTACATCTTTAGCAATTATAAAAGAGCTCTGTAATCAATTACACTTACTCAATGTCATTGATTCTAATGCACAAGAAAATAATGTACTCCACAATACTCATACACATACTAAGGATACCAGATTTGCATTACACTCATAAGCCAATCACTCACTAAACTTTTTACACAAAAGTGATTTAATGATTATGCACAAGAGTCCTCATGCAACCACATATACACCATTAGAACATTTTAAAAAATCCATATTACTTATATGCATATTAGTCTTGCAAATTTTGCACAAAGTCCATAAGAATCAATCAATCATTTGACCTTTCTCATAAAAAGCAATATAATCATAATGTACAAGATTCAAAGTCAATCTACTATGATTGATGAATAAATGCATTATCAAAGTATGACATGACCTTGAAAAAAACCAATATTAAATTAAAAAAATATCATTATAATCTTCGAATAACATAACATATACATCACTATACCATTCATACAAAAAGTAATAACCATGATATAAAAGATCCAATGTCACTTACTCATGATGCATGAAGATGCTCTTAACAAACTATAAGGAATTTAATGCAACCTTTAAAACAAAATCCATAAAACTTAATGATATTCCATTTGAACCTTAAAAACCCATACAATCAACATATGTAATTAAAACCTTCACACCAAAGCTACACAATCATCATACACATCAACTATTGTCACTCAAGGTCATGATCCACAAACAAACACACTACATACACCATTGGAGTTTAATGCAACCTTCAAATAAAACCCATACAACTTAATGATATATGTGTCATTAAACTTTTCACTCAGTCGTCATGCTCAAGAATCAATGTCACTCAACCATGATGCACAGACAAGCACATGAAATTCACCATGCGACTTTAATGCAAACTAAAACTCATAAAACTATGTGACATATGTGGCATTAGATGCTCCATGCAAAGACCATACAATCATTGTGCAAAATAGCCAATATCACTCAGCCATGATGAATAATGGAGAAGTTAGTGAATGGTCAAAAGAAGTGGTTTGACTTATATATTAGATTTTAACAAACATGGCATATGCATATCTTAGACTCTAACATAAGCAATCTTATGTACTACAGTAAATGATAAATGAATACTTTTTCTCAACAATCCCTTATACTACCTAGTGAAATAATTTCCATTTGTTTCTGAAACACAAGCTTGCAAAAATGTCTTTGTGTGAGAATAACTTAATCTAATTTCTTCATCCATAGAATAACAAAACAATGGCCTAATATGTAAACAAACCATAGCCTTATTATAAACATTAAAAAAAAAAGACTAACCAAAAATGTATGATAGATCAAATGTTAACAGGAAATGTCCATGTATATTTCCTTTTCAGATTATATTTCCTAATTTCTCAGGACACTGAGATTTAAGTGTTCTGGTTCATTCCACTGTCTACAATGATATAGGTCGATGAAGAAACAAAAAAGTGGTAAAGGGGGCACATTTCAGAGACATCAAAGGTGAGATATATTTGTGACAATTAGCACAATCCTGTGTATTTTCTGTCTATTTTATTCTACGTTTCCACTAATCATCACGTCTTCACCAAATTATGATGTATATAGCTTACAGGGTTTTGTGGGTTGCACCAATTTGGCCTCACATACTATTAAATATGTGAATTTTAGGAGACAAACGAATAGTACAAAGACACAAAATTTGAAGACAACTACATAGTTTTAGATTTGAGATGTGGAAAATTACATCTAGCATCACCTACTTGCCAAGTCTTGATGTGCCATTTACAAACACATCTAATCGATAGGTGGGGCTCCTTGAAAGTATTGGGTGCACCCCCAATGGATAAGAGTTGGTGCAGATATTGAAGAGTATTTACACCGTATATTTGATAGAGAGAAATTATCTTTGACAACAAAATGTACACACATGGGGATGATCCCGTTCAACCAGATGGATCACCTTGTAAGTACACCAACTGCAATCATACATTGGTTACAGGTGTATTCATACATGGGTGACAGGTCTGAGGGTGAATTGTACATTCAAGAGATGAGGCCACAGAAATTTTACCACAGCCTCAACAAATGAGACTCAGGGGACCTCTTGGGGTGAATATCATAAAATAAATATCGTAGATCATGTATCCAATTCCCCAAAGATCATGTCATGAAGTCATATTAAATCGTATTTGTCTCTACTCTTACCTGATGAGGCTAATCAAATTTGAAAGCACCCTAAATGGGTGAGGCCAGCTAGATTTGACAACACACTAACCAATTTTGCCAAACGGATTTGTGAGCACATTGTCTGCATCCTGAGTAAACCATGATAGAATAAATATCCTACGTCAAAGAATGCAATCCGATGAAGGTCATCCAGTAAACTCCAAAGAAGCCATGCATGCTTGTTGAGTGCAAGTTTAGGAGTCAATTTGATTAAACCCTCAACGAATGAGAGACAGTGGATTTGAATATATCATAAAGAGACCAGGCCAAATGAAAATCATGGTAAATTTGACAGAAAATTCAACAAAACTATATCATAATAAAAAGTCTTGAAGTAAATATGGTTGTACCTTGAATTGACACAATCTGGTGAATTTGACTGTGCTATGAATAGGAAAGCTCTCTTGGAAGTATTGGGTGCAATTTAGATGAATTCGACTGCAATTTAATGGGAAATGTCAGATACATAAGTTGGGTGGAAATTTGACTATATTCTAAATAAATTTGGCAGGATGGACATGACTGTACGCTCAATAGATGAGGCCACAAGAAATTTGAATCTATTTTAAAGAATCTTTTAATATTATGAGGGCTAAAAAGTTCAAAATTGTTCAAAAGTATCCTATTTTCATATCTACTAAAGCATGCAATATTGATTTTATTATCACATAATTATAGTTGTACATTGCCTACAAGGTTGCAAGATGCCTAATGAGTTCCCTACAAAGTCATTTGAGTTTTGTATTTTACCCTTTGAGGCTCTCAGAGCTCAACTATTAAGTCACACATAGGTTTTACACAGAAAATGTCCTGAAAACATAAGTACTACACAGAAAACATCAAGGATTCCCAACCATCCCCACTCCAATATAGTAAAACAATAATATAAAAATAACCTTGTAATAGGAAAACCTTACATTGATTTAGACAAACAAATTTAATAAATCATTTTAACAGATCAAAAAATTTCAAAAGCATAGCAGAGGAAATCATTAGAGCTTACCAAAGGCGGGCATTTAGACATCTACATCTGGCATGAATTTACTGGAACTGTGGAACTCTGCAAACACTACAATTTTTTTTTTTGAATCCCCAACTTTTTTTAGTTTGAAATGTTGTTTGTCTCAATATTTGACAGAACCAACACCATATGATAAAAATTGACAGAATTCAACTGCTCTTCAATCATTTTAGTGATGATACGCTCAATACTTCTGCCAGTAATAATTGTGCAAGAAAGAACAAAATATGAGAAAAATGAAGCAAAGGGATATTACTAAAGCATATACAAAATATGTACAGGTCACAACCTGTATTTTCTAGAGGCCATAAACGAAGGACATTAGGGAACCCATTGAACCCAAGAATGTTTGAAGATCACGATCGGTCATTACTGGCCACAATGTACAGTTTTTCAGCCAATAAAAAAATAGAAGAAATGGTAGATTTCAGATATAGATTGATAATTTAAATGTAAAAATTAATTAAGTGATCAAGTTATAATTCAGAAGCAAACATTATATTGGTGTTGTCCACTCTAGACAATGGCGATGGAAGTAGCCATGAGTACCACAAAAAATTGAATAAAGCACATAAAAAAGGTGTTCACTGTTCTCATATTTCTTGTACTAGAATGGTCCAATGAATGAAAAAACATAAATGAACTTGCAGCCCTAACCTTTTCTTTCTTACTACTATACTACTTTTTCAACATCTCTTCAATCTTTTTTTTTGGGTGCACTAAGCCTTTGAATTTATTTTTCTCGTGGCACTACATTAATAATTTAGGATTTTCAAGCCCAATAAAACAGAATCGTCCTGATAACCATACTAGTGAATTACTATAGTAAACTAGTTTAATTCCTTTAATGAGTCATAGAACATGGAAAATTCTTTAATACTAATGGAGCTTTACAAAGTATTGCACAACATGATTACACATCTTTCAAACAATTTCCAATTAATCCAAGTTTTAAAGTTTAAATATCAAGCATACTATTTGCAGAGATTGCCTTCAAAGTAATTTCATTGAATCCAGATCTTTGGTGTTAACTTACAAAATAGACTGTCCATAGATAGTTTACTATGATTCCAAATCAACTTCAAAGTAATCTACATTTAAAGGTAGTTAACATCAGAAAAATCATTACAGTTTAATTGATATAATGGGAATAATATTGTCATGCCCTGCATAGGGTTAGAATGATGGATAATTACCAGATAACATTGGGCCAACTCCCTTTGATTATGAGAATAAAAAGAAAACCCTATGCTAGTTGACCCCATTATTATCAAGATAAAAAGAATATAAAAGACTAGCGCAACAATCTAAAAATGGAGTTAACTAGAAAACCTAGCAATCAAATACTAATAGCAGCAATTAATAGCTTTCAGGCAGACCTGGGTATAGAGGACGTCAAGGTTAATTAATAAATAAATGATTAAAAACTGTGATTTATAGAGTGGTGTTTTATTTGAAGGGATGCAACTAATTTGGTATTTAAAGGAGTTGACTACCAAGGAGATGCCACCCTTGAATTAAGGACATGACACTTCCACCACAAGAGATATATGTCAAAAAGAAATAGCATTCAAGGATCATCAAAGTTTCAAACCCAAGAAGATCTAATTTACAACAGCCTCTCTCAAGTATATGAATATAATCTATAAATCTATTCCAAACAAATCATCCCACAGCAAAGACATTGATTATCACAATTCTGCAGCGACCACATCCTCAAAGAACTTAAATATCATGTGTAAATCGATCAGCAACAGAAGGAAACATATGATCAATAGAGATGATCAATCAGGACACCAGATACACATCGATAAGCGGCAGAGACAATAATACACACAGCAGAAAGATTTATCAATAATCTCTTAATTATTGTGATATGAAAAAATAGATTTATATCTGCATTTATAACTATGTAGATAGGAATACATAATGTTTACATCTCATTATATACAATTAATGAGTACTTGAATTTAATGTCTGCATATTATCAATATGGAATTTTGCATTAACTGGTCTTGTTGAGGGAAGGATGGAGTGCGAGGGAGAATGGTGAAGGATTCCCACTAGGTATGGTGCCTCGTAAAGATGGTTAAGGACCATCGGTTAAGGGCCACATTTGTCCAAGGAGGATAACACCCTACATTTGGCCTAGGGTTGAGGGTCAAGGACAACCTATTGCACCTTCCCTACTAGCCCCACATTGATCAATTGCTGAAGTGAGTGAACCATAAGAGGCTAGAGGTTGACATGAGGGAGGAGAACAACATAAAGCCCTCACTAGGCATGCCACCTCATGATGATGGTTAAGGACCACATGAGGCCATAGAGGATAAGGTCCTACTATTGGGCCTAAGGTAGAGGATACTTGGGGTGCCACATCATGTCTCACAACACAACCCTCGTTATGGTTGAGATTACATGTAATCATTGAGACTTTTGTGCATGTATCCTAGCCCTATAATTGGAAATATTTCATGAGTTAAATCTACATTATTATCTAATCTGGTTGTAGGTCTCCAAAACAGGCTTATCTCATCTTATTCTTGAGTAAGGATTATATCTCTAACTCTATTTTGCTTGTTTCTTTTTGGATTTGTGAATTTAGAGCAAAATAAAATGTGATCCCAAAAGGGAATATTACAAGTGGTATCAGAGCAATAAGCCTACATGACAACATTACTTTAACTGCTGTCTAATTAGGGTTAACTATTCAGCCCTCTCACTAAGCAGGTCAAAAATAAAATAAAATAGGCTAACATTGCATTTCTATATGGTTGTGCCTTTAACTACTTCGTGTCTTATATAATCATGCTTACTCCATGCATATTTTAAGTGCATGCTCTTCACATGTATGCATTGTGTTTTCTATATGACTAGCAGACTTCAAAAATGTTTACTCCATAAGAACATTTCTCATATATGTTTTGCATCTTTATGTAAAGCTTCATGACTTACATGTTTGGCATGTATTTATGTGTGTTGCTTTATGCCTTACATGACTCACGTGTATTTATGCATATTAATTCATACCTTACAATTCTGATGTGTATATTGCACGTCTTACGTGCATTTATATTGCTTCATGATTTACATGTATTCATGTGTATGAATCATGTTCTACATGTATCCATGTGTATACTTCATGCTTCATGTGCATGATTCATTCCTTAAGCATATACTCCATGCCTTACGTATATTTATCTCTATGCTTTATATATATTTATGGATATGCTTCGCATCCTCTATGAATTTAAATGTTTGCTTCATGTTGGAGGGGTTTTCAGCATGGTTGCTTCATGGGTGTGCATGCTTTCCTTATGTATGCCTTATGACTGATGTGTTTTCAGCATGTCTACTTCTTGAATACCTTTCTCATTGTTAAGGTTTTAGGATCATTGCAAATGTAATAGCACTATCTCATTGTATGTGTTTTCCAAATGCAACAATCTCTTGCATTTATATTGAGATTGTCATTATGATTATATATATAATATATTTTGTAATTAATATAATGACAATTATGATTATATATATATATATATAATATCTCTTGAGTATTATATTAATTTATCTAATATTTACATAATAATAATAATTATTATTATTTTTATCAATTTAACTATTTACTTATTATGATAATAATTATAATCTAACTTTATATATACATATATATCAATGTATATAGTAATATCAATTATTATATATATTGATATATATGAAATCATTTCTCATAATAATCATATAGTCAATATTATTTATCTGACCGATGCTACAAATATCAACACTCCCTCTTAGCTAGGGAGGATAAATCAATCCAATGTCAACACTTATGACACTTGGCAACATCAATCATATGATGTAAGCAATAAAGGCATCATCCTCAAGATGTAGTCAACAGAAACATAGTCTCAATATGTGGATTGCCTCCATCGGCGATTCTATCCACAAGTTCTCAGGTGGATTGCCTCCATCGGTGATTCAATCCACAAGTCTCAGGTGGATTGCCTCCATCGGCGATTCGATCCACAAGCTCTTGTGTGGATTGCCTCCATCGGAGATTCGATCCACAAACTCATGAGCTTTGGTGTGGATTACCTCCATCAACGATTCTATCCACAAGCTCTCGTGTGAATTGCCTCCATCGGCGATTCTATTCACAAACTCACGAGCTTTGGTGTGGATTGCCTCCATCGGCGATTCTATCCACAAGCTCTTGTGTGAATTGCCTCCATCAGTGATTTTATTCACAAACTCACGAGCTTTGGTGTGGATTGCCTCCATCGGCGATTCTATCCACAATTAAGATCACAAAAATATCTATCACGATAGAAAGTTATTGCAAGATCGTCACCTTCCAATAACTTTAACAAATACAAGTGATAATCATTTGGAAGTCGTCACTTCCTCATGATTTGCACAGGGGGCAAGCCCATTAAAAACATTCATGATTTATTAGTATAATAATCAATTATATCAAGTTTACCTTAGATGTGTTTCACCTTCAATAGTGAACTCCCTCTCAATCAATATGATCAAGATTGTCACAAGTTGATTGAACTATCTGCTCCCTCTGAAGCTCAAGTTTATCAACTTCTTGACCTCTTTTGAAATGTTAGACTCCCTTTGCATCTAGTCTCAATCATCAATTTGTTTGCAAGCATCAAGCTCTTTCTCCCTTGAATGCAATTAGCTTGTGCTTCTGTCCTGAAGGTATGTCGGAGAGAGATTACAAATAGTTCATAAAACTAAATTATCCCAAAGAAATATTAATGATAAAAGCATACAAGATTTGCTATCCCAATGTTATAGTATGAATTAATAACTACATAAAAAGTTTATTAACATTAATCAACATGGAATACTTATCTCTTGATTAATGTAGTGATCCTTTTCTTATTTGCACTATAAAAAGTGTTTGTAGCTTTTAATCAAAGAACTCTCTTTGTTCAGAAATCTGCATAGACCTGTACACATTCAGTCATAACTTTTGAACCAAACATTTTATTTGCAATCGCTTCGGTGAGATTCTTCTAAATTTGGTTTCCACAAACATATCCAAAATTTAGCAAAATCCAACGGTGCATTTGTGAGATATGGTCCTCGTACTGAGACTGTAATTTTCTGAGACATTCACACATTCACCATTAACAAACTACTCTTACATTTGCAACTTGGCTCTGATACCATGTTAAGGTTTTAGGATCATTGCAAATGTAATAGCACTATCTCATTGTATGTGTTTTCCAAATGCAACAATCTCTTGCATTTATATTGAGAATGAGCCAAGAAGAGACATGTCCCTTCATGGGACATGTCTATTCATTATTTTGTAATTAATATAATGACAATTATGATTATATATATATATATATATATATATATATATATATAATATCTCTTGAGTATTATATTAATTTATCTAATATTTACATAATAATTATTATTATTATTATTATTTTTAAAAATTTAACTATTTACTTATTATGAGAATAATTATAATCTAACTTTATATATACATATATATCAATGTATATAGTAATATCAATTATTATATATATTGATATACATGAAATCATTTCTCATAATAATCATATAGTCAATATTATTTATCTGACCGATGCTACAAATATCAACACTCATGATTGATGTATTTTCATCATGTCTACTCCATGAATACCTTTCTTGTGTATGCTTCCTGATTGATGTATTTTCAGCAAGTCCACTCCATGAGAACCTCTCTCATGTATGCCTTGGTCTTAAGTGTATTTTTGTTCATGATTCATGCCTTACATGTATTGCTCTCTATATTTCATGATTCATGCCTTGTGTATATTTATATGTATGATTCATGTTTTACCTAGGTGCTACATGCCTTATGTGCATTACTTCATGCCTTCTCTGTACTCCTGTGTATTACTTCCTTACTTACATTTATTCATTGTTTCACGACTTACATGTGCACTTCATTCCTCGCGGGTATTCTTGTGTACTACATGTATTTAGGCTTCAACCCCAATTACCTTATTGATCCATGTAAATACTTCATGCCTTACATATGTCTATGCCTTATGGATATGCTTGTATCTCATGCATATTTATATGCTTGCTTCAAGTCTGATGTGTTTTCAACATGAATACTCCATGCATATTATCTATGTGCACCTTTAACCTGTATGTATCTTGTATGAATGCTTCATACTTTACATTTATTTATATGCTTGGCCTATGTCTGATATGTTTTCAGCGTGATTATTCCATGTGTGTGTACCTTCCTTGAATATGCTTAGCTATTCCTTGTTTGAGTACTTGTAACTGTTTCTAGATCCATATTCATCCACTCAAATTAGAAATGAGGTGCACATGTAGATGTGTGGCATGCTTGTAATTCTCATCTTAATATGTAGAAAGCACGCCCTTGCTACATTTCAAGGAGATATCCATAGGGCCAACCAAAAACAGTTTCTTACGATTACAATTAATGAGAGAAAACTTGTCTTTACATTACAAACATTGGTTGAGATAACTCACAATTGAATTAAAGGTTGAGGTATATGCCATGGAGGATCTGAGGACAAATCTCAAAATATTGGTTTAGGGACCCTCACATTAAAAGACTTAGATAAATGTTCTTGAGGACAAGCAATTTTGGGAAGGGCAGACTGTCATGCCCCACCTAGGCTTTAAATGATAAAGGACAATTACCAGATAACATTGGGCTGACTCCCCTTGATTATGAGAATAAAAAGCAAACTCTATGCTAGCTAGCCCCATTATTATCAAGACAAAAGGCATATAAAAGACTAGCGCAACAACCTACAAATGGAGATAACCAAAAAAACCCAGTAATAAAATGCTAACAACGGCAATTATAAAAATATCATTGATATTTATATAGAGAAGCGATTAATAACTTTCACACCGACTCAGGTATAGCTGAATTCAAGGTTAATTATTAAATAATGATTAAAATGGGATTTATAGAGTGGCATTTTATTTTAAGGCATGCGACTTATTTAGTATTTGAATGGGTCAACTACCAAGGAGATGCCACCCTTTAACTAAGGATGCAACTCTTCCACAACAAGGAAGAGATATATATGTCATAAGGAATAGCATTCAAGGATCATCAAACCCAAGCAGATCTAATTTACAGCAGTGTCTCTCAGGTATCTAAATATGATCTATAAATCGTTCCTAAACAAATCATCCCACAACAAAGCCATTGATTATCAGAAGTCTACAGCAAACTCTTCCTTAAAGTAATTAAATATCATATGTGTAAATTGATCAGCAAAAGAATGAAACATATGTTCAATAGAGATAATTGATCAGGATAGTAGATACACACCAATAAGCAACATAGGTAATAATACACACAACAGAAGGATTTATCAATAATATCTTAATTATTGTGGTATGAAAGAATATATTTATATATGAATTTATGACTATATAGAGATGGGAATATTTAATGTTAATATTTGATGGTTAAAGACCATCATGTTGATGGTTAAGGACCAACAAGGCCAAGGAGGATAAGGTCCTCCCTTGGGCCTAGGGTTGAGGGTCAAGGAAACCCTATTGGAACTCCCCTAATAGCCCCGCATTGATTAATTGTTGAAGTTAGTAAATCATAAGAGGTGAGAGGCTGACATGAGGGAGAACGGTGTAAACCCCTCACTAGGTACACCACCTCATGATGATTATTAATGATGCAACCAAGAACAAACTAGATCTCAAGAACCACACCACCTGAAGAGGTGCGATCGTAGACATAGGATCCTCAAGCACAAAGGACCAAACCCTTTTGACCACATTCACCAAAGATCTCCACAACTTGACTGCATACAGAATCTCTACAAACTACTCCAAACAATAAGGAACTTCACCAAACCACAAGGAATTTCCTCGAACCGCCAAGGATCCAAGATTCCCCTACATCAGACACCCGGGGTAAATAGAAAAGTGTCCCACACTTTGTTCCCATGAGAAAATCCAAACACCACCTCAACTTGACCATCGGTTTCCCAATCCTCAAATGCAAAGAGACCAACCAATGCACAAGCAACCACTGCACAACAACCAACTAGTCAACACACCAACTAATAGGAAAAAACTAGTCAACATCCACACCACAATGCATTAGATCTCTGTTCTCAGGCAACTCATCACCTTCCACTATCATCTTGTCAGCAACAAGCAACTCAACGTGTCTATCTTCATCAGCCACCATCTACAATTCTGCAACATAAGTGACAACACCCAACTGGAACAATCCAGTTTGCAACTCTCCAACAACACCATGCAAAATATCCCAACTAAGAGAACCAGCAATAGTAACACCCATACTGCACACAACATCAAACTCAACCACCTCAACAAGGTCATCAAGTTCAGCCAAAGGAATCTCAATTCCAACTTCAGCAACATCAACCTCCTCAACAACATCAGCAATCTCATTACCACAAACAAGATACTCTGCAATTTACACATCAGACCCAGCCATCTGATTATGAAAACCAATTGCCTCAACCCTAGAAAGGTCATTGTCAACTTCCTCAAGGTTAACCTCAGCAGCAGTGACCCTAACTTGCCTTCTCCTGTTCAGAAGAAACCTCCTAACCAGTCAAACAATTCTCTTCTAAACCGGTAGATTCCAACTGCAATTAAACCATCTAAGCTCCTCAAGCTTATCAGAAACCTCCTCCAACTTCTTCTCAAGTCAGCTAAAGACTCTATCTTCAACCAACCGGTCAATATTCCTCATCTACTTCTTCCCTTCTCTCCCAAGGTGCAACTACCTCTAATTGGCGATCTAATTGCAAGATTCCATTTGCCTCACATTTGATGATCTACTGAACATCTTCACAAACTACCTTGATTCGGAGATCGCTTCACCAACAAAGGGTTTCTTCAAGGGTTTCACCTCCCTCCTAGGTTCACAATGTTATTACTAACCGGTTACTGAGAGGGGGGGTGAATCGGTAAATACTATTTCTATCTCAATTAAACCTTGTATGTAGATTCTTGCAGAATAAACAATATGTAATTAACCATTCATAAACAGAAATAGAAATACTCAGATCAACACAACATATGTACGTGGAAACCCTCGGTTAGAAGGAAAAAACCACGGTGAGACAAAGCTCACAACTTCACTACTGCAGTAATAAAGGTGTCATGTTAAGAGCTTACAAAGCACTTATAAGAGTGCTACCCGGTAAAGGGATTTGGTAGAAGATCGGTTAAGATCTTGACTCTGTTACCGCCTTGTTAAAGGACTTTCAACATCAATTAAGATGCTACCTGGTTAAAGGATTTATATAAAACCTATTAGGGTTCAACCTGATAGAGGGATTTGGATGTGCTATAACAATATAAAAGCAATGATCTTAATTGACACTCTCTGTCTGATTAGATCATACATGTTCTCCTTTCTGCTATGCTTAGCTGTTGAACCTCTCTGCCTTTCACCTCTTGTGACCGTAGCCTCTCTCAGAAGATATCCCTCTCTTGCTTTGTATTTTCAACAACAATTGTTTTGTGTCCTATGACATGTATTTATAAGAGATTAATCTTAATAAAAGCTCAACTCATAGTACCGCCAAGCTGTAAACTCACCCAAAAATCATGCAGCAAAAATGCTTTGCTAGATGATCTTGAGTTTACCTTGAAATATCCGCATAGAAATAACACTAACTCCTGTTAAAAAGCTACCTCCAGTTCTAAATGGTGAATGCTCTGTATTATCTGGTTTTAAATCAGACAACTCCGCATAATCCGGTGCGGATTATTATGCACTCGACCGGTATCAATCTTATACTCGGTTGTCCATACATCCCCTGTATGCACTATAAGAACGGTATCTCCTTCTTTGTTTTGTCTACCGATACATATACTCTATTAGGTCTACCGATGCCTATTAAGGAGTATGAGTGGTCTATTGGTGTACCGGTGGGAATGATGTTTGCATCTAACTTAACCAATTTCAACTTAAATATCCCAACAATCTTTCTCTTTGGCATTGGTGGCAAAACATCACTCACTCATCACAGTTAATTCCCTGTCTTGTAGACTTCCCCTATGCTTGTGCTGCCTTCTTCTCTGTAGCTGAATCTACTTTGTATCCTTTCTGATCTTCTTCCCCCATCTGACCTTCTGACCTTCTCTTATGTCTTCTTCCCCTTTTTGCGTCCATAGGACAAAGGGTTATGCTTTACTGAATGATTTACATCTGTAACTTTGTGAAGATGTCCTTGTAAACTTTCTTCGTTGTATGAAGAAAAGGATTCCATTGACCGGTGACATGTTCTAGATTTTTTTGTGCTGCTTTCAGCGATACAATTATGTTCTCCATGTCCTCTACAATCTTATGCTTTACTGACTGATTTACATCTGTAACTTTGTGAAGATGTCCTTGTAAACTTTCTTCGTCGTATGAAGAAAAGGATTCCATTGACCGGTGACATGTTCTAGATTTTTTTGTGCTGCTTTCAGCGATACAATTATGTTCTCCATGTCCTCTACAGTCTTGTAGTCCAGTTCACTGATCAGATTCTCAGCTTCTGTTGCAGTTTGTTGCATTAAATCAAAAATTGGGGCTAGAAATAATTGAAATCCAATGAGATCTTGGATCCTCTTTGTTTTCTCTTCAGATGCCTTTCTCAGAATGAGAGCTAGGCTTGTCATTTCCCTGCTGAAATCAGTTGCAGATGTGTTCTTTATATCAAACTGGGAAGACAGAACTCTTATGTCTTCAAAAGTCTTAGATGACTTCTCCGTGATATCTTGCACAAAAGTATCAAAATTTGAAGTCCCTGTCATTAGACTTTCTGCAACTTGTAGCTATTGTTGAAGTACCCTTATGTTGGTAGATATTGTTACCTTTATCTCTTCAACCTGTTTGTGGAGAATTTCTAGTCTCTTCTTCTCATAGCGATCAATGGCAACTGTCTCTGGATCGGTGACATCTTCTCCTATAGCTTGCGCCAAAATCTCCAATTGATCAATGACAGGTTCATCTTCATCAATGTCAACATATGGTACAAAGTTGTACAGGATGTTCTTTACACTTGTGAGGACCATGTCCTGTTTCCTCTTTGTCAGCTCCTTTAGTTGCCTAGTTGACATTTTGCTTATGTCAACCACAGTCTCGCTATCCTTGCTCTTTTTGGCTTCAGTGTCTGCTGCAAAGGTTAACTTCCTCTTGGATGAGGATGAGCTTGGAACATCTACCTATTCCTTTTGCCTAGGCCCCTGTACCGGTTGTTCTTGTTCAAAATGCACAGGTAACACTTGTTCCTGTTTGTTCTATTGTTTTTGACTTCCTTCATTTCCCGGTTGTACTATCTCTTCCGATATTACCACCTCTTCCAGTTGTGCCAACTCTTCTGGTAAGACCTCTTCTACTGGTCTTTCTACCTCTTGTTGTACTTCCCCTTCTGGTAGTACCTCTACTTCCGGTCGTGCATCTTCTTGCTGTTGCACTTTCTCTTCTGGTGAGGCTTCCTCTATGTGCTACTCTTCAACTGTATGTAGCTCACCCACAGCAATTTCTTCTTCACCAGGTGTATTGTCAGTAGTCATCTTGACCGATGAATCTCCTAGTGCTTGTTCCTCTGGTAGAACTTGTTCTTCCAGATTCACTTGTTCACCAGATGTGAATTGTTCCTTAGGAACTTCCTGCTCACTGATTGTTGGTTCTTCATGAGTAGTGAATTGAACCGGTGGTTCCAGTACTGGTTTTGGTTGATCCTGTGGACCTGTTGCCTTGAGAGCATTGCAATCATATTGTTGCCATAAATCTATCTCTTTAAAGACTTCCTTCTCATAACCATTTACTATCTTGGCAACCCTATTCTTTATATCCATATTCATAGATACTTCCTCCATTAGAAGTTTAATTGTTTCTTCACTGAGACCAGGTTGTACCTATGACAGTGTCTCCTTAACAATTCTACTGTTTGTTCCTAGACCGGTTCTCCATTTGTTCATAAGTCTAGTATTCAGTTCAGGAGGAAATTTTTGCCTATAGTCTCTTGGGCTTCTGTTGAAATCCAAGAAGGTTTCTAACAGTGCCACTATCACTGCTTGTTTATCTTCCTCTCCTAGCACACTAAACCATTTAGCTGCATTGGCTACTTCTCCAAAATCCATTACTTCATCTACAATATCATTTACAGTCATAGTGCGAGCCTTACCTTTTTCTAGAGATACAAGAATGGTTGGTGGAGCTGGATCACCACCTTTGTCGTCAGTGATATCGACAATGACCGGTTCAGTTGATAGCTTAGCTTTGACTTGAGCCTCAGCTCCCAGAATTCCCTTTCCTTTATCAGTATCTTTGACCGATGGCTCTGTGTTCTTTTGGCATGCTTCTTCTGCCTGTTGTTGGGTCTGAAGAAGTTTTGTCCATGTTGCCACACCTTCCTCGTGAATCTTGTCAGCTTCTCCAACAAGCATTTGACTTTTCCTCTTTCTTATCAGGGATTTTTGCTTGTGCAGTTCTGCTTGGTGAGTTGCCTCGTCCAGAGTTAAGTGATTCTGAACTTCAAGCAGAGCCCTAATGCTTAGCTCCTTTTCTCTTTCCATTGAAGCTTTCCATCTTGCTTCAATAATTTCTTGAAGATCGTCAGGTATTGTTTTATGAAGTTTAGTTGGAGTTAGATTGAACTTATGAATGCAATAGACCACCGCTTCTTCTATTTTCCTCCTGTCTTCTTCTGTGGCAAGACTATATTGCCTTCCAACTGATGACATGCCATCTGAGTTCTTTAACCCTGCCACAAATTCATCAATTGTGGGGTTTCTTGCTCTCAGTGCATATTCCTTCACCGGTTTAGCAGATTTCCTCTTGCAGACCAAAGGAGTTTGGTCTTCAGTTTTTGTCCCTTATGTTTCTTCCCCTTGAGCGTTGGTCGCTTGTTGTGCTCTTTTCCTTTGAACTTTCGGTTTCTTCTTAGGTGTAGGGGTCCTCTTCACATATACATTCTTAATTGGTGAGCACTAAATAAGAATGACCTTCCAAATCAAGGTGAGCACTTCTTATATATGCCTGAACAAAGTTTCAAGCTCCAAGTCCTTTTCATCCTACCATACACTTCCTATCCTGCAATCCTGCAACAAAAAGACAAAGCTATCTTTCCAGCACCCTAGTTCCTTTTTCTTCCTATTATCTCTTTTTCTCCCTATTTTTATTCCCATGCACCCTCTCCTTTTTCCGTTTTCCCCCAAACATAAAACTTCCTCTTCCTCTAATTGTTGATGTCAAGGAATCTAAATGTTGATGCTCAATTTCCTTGACATGAGATGCAGTTTCCTGCAAAATACATGTTGCAATTACTGATTGCCCTCTCTTTTTCCCCCAACGTATGATCTTTGTCTATCTCTTCTGTAATGAACAACAACTATATGTAGGAATTGAAAGAGACTCCTCAAATAATGGGATGAGGAATAACCATAAGAGAATGATCAAAATGATCAAGTTTAGGCAATTACAATATTTTTTTTGTTTTCATATTTTTGTGACAAGGACTACAAGCTACTGAGGGATGCTTTTGCATCAAGATCTCTCAATTACAGATTTGATTTCCATTTCTAATCTTTTCCCTAGAACACTCAATATTGCTTTTATATTTTCTATAATAACAAAGATGAAAGCTTATGTCTCAAAGTTTATATGTGTAGTAATTAGCACTGGCATTGGATGTAAAATCTTTTTGTGTTAAAGTGTTTGATGTTTTGGCAGTTCTGAAACTAAAATTTTGAAGTACTGCTCATGATATTTGTTGTTTCCCTGACTGGAATTAACCACGTCAAATTTGTAATGACTGCAGCCCCGTAGACCACATATCTCTGAGGTATTTTGTCACATATCCCTCAACTTAAATTAACTGTCAGTTTTCCAAGCTATGAAAATGTAAATCACTTAGATTGATAGTTCCACCATTTTCATACATATTTACCACAACATGCACAAATAGTAAACATATCTAACATATAAAAAAATTGGTCATTTTTAATGGATCTCTAACCATGTGTCAAAGCCCCCACTATGGCACAAGCTCGGGGAACGGTGCCAAGGGCTGTAGGTGCACAACTTTCTTTCATACCTTTATCCCTGCCAACAAATTTGCTAAAAGAGATGTAAAACTTTATTAACAAGTCCAGTATTTTGCATATTCTGATATTATTGCATTCGATGAAATTGTGGAAGCATTTTATGGAGCCTTTAGAAGAACCATCTATGCCATCAACAGGTCATACAGTTAAAGACCCATCTTCATCCAAGAATCCATCCTCACCAATGCTGGGAGAAATTTTAAATAGCTTCCAAAAAACATTGATAAGATGGATGATTTCATCAACACCTTTAAAGAACAGCTGGTTGGCTATAAACTTCATTTCTTTTTCTCCAAACAAGATTAACTATAAGAGCTCTTTACTGTTTATTTATTTCCTTCTTATTATTGTCTTGCCACAATGCACAGGACACCACACACAAGTTCTTCCAATACAGACAAGTTGTCAAACTGGGCTTCCATTATTCAGAGCAGGACCACATTTCTAAAATTTGCTAGTGATCATACAGAAAAAATTCAGACCAAGGCAATAGGATAATATGCCTATTTCTCCCCTAATTTTTCGGTAGCACCTATCTTCTATAGCTATTTCTATACACGGTAACTTTTTCTCAGTTGAGAGAAGTGACAAAAATTACAGGAGATATGCTTCAACAAATTGGGCAACTGCATTAGGCAGTTGTAGGCCTCTCTATTGTTGGTTATTTGGTATCAAAATGCCAAGAAGTGTCTGAGAACCAGACTGGATATGTAGATCTTTTAAAAGATGTGCTTAAACTTCATCTCATATAAAGCGCTTAAACAATTTTTCTTTTGAAAATGAAAACAGGGAGGTTTTGAAAAATGTCTTTCAATATATTGTTGAAGGATCCATTTATTGTACTTCCCAACTATATTTGGGAAAGTTTTTCAGGTCGGAATCCTGTTCCCTCGACGATTTCTAGCTTAAGCTTATGTTGCTAGCATTATTTATCTCCTTATTAAATGTATACTATGACTTACATTTAGAAATTCAATTTTTTTTTTATGATGCAGCTTCTTGAAAACATCAATAAACTCCGGCATTTTAAGCGGTATTCACTTCAAGATAGATCACATTTATCATAGAATACATTTCTAAAAAAAAGTAGAAAATTGATCACATATCCCAAATTTCATCTCCCAGTATAGGCACATCACTATTGAGCATCTTTCTTGGGAAATAAAGAATGGAAAGACAGTTGTTCTCTCTTGCAAGGCAAGAATAACCTCGTAGAAATTGATGAAGTGTCCAACAATTAGGGTGTTAAGGTGGAACATAGCAACACAAGTGGTGAGAATGCTTTAGGGAACAGATTGACACTCTTATCTTCATTCTCTCAACGAGAAAGATAAACCACTAATAAAAAAAATCACTTAAGTTGGTCATGCTCCTCAAATTGGAGCCCACTTAGTTGGGCTCCACCATGCATCCCTTGCAGATGCCTCTAGAAGATCCTGCTTGACTGGAAATCAAATGTTCACGCAACGACTACGTCCTCAAAGATGGAGCATTCGCATTAGTGGCTTTAAAGAAAAGTGTGCCCACTCGGGATAGACTTCATATGGGATCCAAAGATCCATTCAGATATGCTCTTTGTAAGCAGGTTGAGGAATCTAACACAAAGATGTTAAACTTTGCTCATTCAGGAATCTGCCTAAAAACTTATTACATACTTTTTTTATAGGATAGGTTGGTTTTTTAAACCAAACCTCATTTATGGGATTTCTAGGCTAACTGACAACTGACAAGCAATGCAAGTTCGTTTCTGGATGCTCAAAAACACACACAATCAAATCTAGAAACGAACTTGCATTACAAATGGATTGTGGAAATATGATAATGTTAAATTGACAAGCAATTAAAATATCAATGATTTGTAGGCTTATCTGCAAGAACTTTTGAAATATGAAAAAGAATATGCAAATGTTGGGTCTATTCACCATGTCCTCCTAATACTGGGTGATAGAAGGAAGGCGTGATGACAGTCAAGTTTCTTCTACATGGAGTGGGTTTGGTTTTGGTCTGATTTTGTTGTAAGTTTTGGTCTAATTTTTGTTTTAATTTTGAGTTTGAGGTGAACAAAAAAATTTCAGAGTACAAGGATGAGCTTGCAAAATTGAGAACTATCACCCAAGCCTTCTTGCTCTTGAACATCCTGAGAAGCTATGTTAGGTCAAGTGTATATATCCGTCTAGTCAATGTCGTCCCTTTAGAGTCTTGCGCATAGTTAGAGTAGGTTTGTCTTGAACCATTTGGTTCAAGAGAGTTAGAGTAGTTTTCCCTTTTGTCAGTCAGTTTAGTTCTCCTAGGGAGCCCGGATAGTAGTTTGCCTTAAGTCAATTGACTTGAGATTTGTTTGAGTGGCTTAGTTGGTTAGTGGTTTAGTTTAGAGGATCCAAACTTGTGAGAAAGGCGATGATCATACAAACACACTCTGGTGTTCTCCCAGTAGTTTTGTTCGGTTCATTTCTTGGGTATATCTTTGTGGGGTTCCCTTGAATTAGAGATTTGATTCCTAATAGCTTTATCCTGCGAAAAGGATTTGTCCTAACATGATCGTGTTTTGACTACCCGAGTCTTTCGATTACAACATTTTATTCACACTTAATTACTCCAGGTTCTTTGGTAGTTTCAAAGTGAAGTTGGATTTAGTCAAAATCATACACCTGCTCCAACGCCACTGTGGTCTTCCAAACCCTCTACGGGCTTCATTGCCTGCAAGCCAAGCAAAAGATTGAAAGTGAATAGAAAAGAAATATCATGAGAAAAAAATGATGAAAAGTGAAAGATCAAAGCGAAAGTGAAAAGTAGAATTTGGCTCAAGGGTGTGCAAGCATTTCTATCGGTGCTATAAAAATAATCACTAAAGGTATAATCATGTTTGCGGTGCCACAACGATAACCTCCACGGGGCTAGGGACGCCTGATTGGCACCGAGGCTCTATCCAGGATGTTTTTCGAGTAAGGATATAAAAATAGCTAAGTTGAATGGATCTAAGAGGCTTTCTAAGGTTCTTGTCAAGCAGGAATGAATCACTTGCACACGCGTGGGTAATCAAGGACGGAGGCTCTTAGCTCAATTCATGGTTTCTTCCATTTTGAGTGCATTTCCTAGTTGTAGGGTAGATGAAAATGGAGTTGGTTAAAGATTTTTGGTTCCAAATGAGTTTTATCCTTGAAATGTTTAGGAACATTTCTTTGGGTTGATGCTAGATGTTGTGAGGTTTTCACACCATCGCCCCGTTACTAATGGGGACCCCCCCTCTTTTGCAAATAAGAGTAGTGGTCTTAGGTTGTCTTTGTTGGTGGCAATTTTCAAGCCCTTAGGTACGGTGAGTGAAGTTCAAGAGTTGGTTTTGGGAATTTTGGCCAACTGAAAAGTCAAGTCTGTTTGGAGCATGGCCGAGAGTTGTGCTAAATCTTTCGGGAATATAGGATTGAAACCAAAGGAATTGCTATGAAACAAGTTTAAACCCTTTGAGAATCCTTGTTCCAGCTTCAATTTGATCTTAGAAAGTCGAGATAGATTGTGGGAGGTAGCTTTGCTGAAGGCGCGCTGAATCCTGAAATTTGGCTAAGTCCTGAAATATTTTAAAACCCCCCAAAATCTAGAATCTACACCTTAACTCCTATGAAGCTGAAACCTATCTCAAACATCCTAGAAGGTATTTATACAAATATAACTTTGAGTATAAGAAATTAAATAAATCAGACTTATACTTAAATGTTATATTTATATAAATTCTCCCGCCCCTGAACTGAAAAAAAATGTTATATTTGTATAAATTCTCCCGCCCTTGAGCTAAAAAAATGGCTAAGTATGGAATCCTGCAGTAGGGGCTCGATTTTCCCCTTTTGAGGCATTTTTGCAGTGGAAAATGGATGAAAAATGGCTAAGTATGGAATCCTGCAGTAGGGGGTTGTTTTTCCCCTTTTGAGATAATTTGGGCATGTAATGAGAAAAAATGGCTAAGTGTTTAAAGTGACTGCAGGTACAACAATTAAGTGAAGGTAAGATCAAAATGTTGTTGCAGTAGTGGATTGATTTTCCTATGGGCTGGCAATCAAGTGATGTATACACGAAATTGAAAGTTGATTACAAGAAAGTTGTGGACTTAGTGAATTTTAAGGAAAAAATGCAATTGCAGTAGTGGGCGATTTTCCCCAAGTGGACAAGTTTTATCAATTATTTAATAAAACAAAGGGAAAATAATAAAGTAAAGGGGAAAATAAAGTGAATCTTCTAGATGCCCAATAAAGTTTTATCCCACATTGCTTGTGAGAGGCAAAAAGTGAAAGTAATTTCCTTTATAAGAGGCTGCCATAGAGAAAGAAAATACATAACAGCCATTGGAGAGTTTGGAGAAGTGGTGGAATTTTGAAGGCAAGTGCCCAGGGAAGAGGGAAGAAGCCATTGAAGGCCAAAAGGAGGATTGTTGCAAGGCAAGAAGACATTGTTTGAAGATCTGAAATTTTATAACAGCCATTGATGAGTTTTTGCAAGGTGAAAAATACAGAAAATTGTTGCAGCCCTGGTGGGGCGATTTTTGTGAGGAATATTGGATTTCCTTTAGAATGCAAACTCCTTTTCCAATTTGTTTCTTGACTTAATCACTTCATTTTTGGTGATCATTTGCAGCCATTACAAGTCTGAAAATGCAGGGAAAAAACATGAAAATCTGAAAAATACCGAGGGGCAATTTTTTTTCTACAATTTTTTAAAAATCATTCGAGCACCGGAGTTGCCCTTTCTTGTTTTCTGAGTTATTGTTGGGCAATTCCTCACCATTTGCATTTCATTTCAGTCAAATCGGAGGTAAAATGAAGGAGTTATGAGCAAAAACTGGATAATTCGAATCAAATACGACGTATACGCGAATTACAACCCAATTTAGCTATCATAGGAATGGCTCATGCTAACCCGCTAGAAGCAAGAGGAATTAATACTAAATGGTCAGTTGAATTTACTAGGGCTGAAAATCTGAGTTTTCCATGAATTTTCAGAATTTTACTAAGTGTTAGAAACAAGTTTGGATGATCATGGGGAGTCTTGGACATCATTTGCAGTGCATATTTTCATCATTTTAAGGACTGAAAATGCAAATTACAGTCATGTCCTCAGAAAATCAATCATGCAAGGGTTTGAATTTTACATCTAAAAAAGCATATTTGGGCTGTATTTTGAATTGAAATGCATGTTGTAGGTCTTTGGTCATCATGATAATCATTTGATAGGGGCTACGGGCATGGATCAAAATTGTTGTAGAGGGTTTGGGGCTGCATACAATCATATGTTTTACTTAGTCATTTTTGCCTAAAAAAAAAATAAAGATGTCATGCAATTACAACTTTGAATGTATGCACACTAATCATTTTATGACATCTTTTTTTTGGCTAAGTATAATGGTGCCTTGCATTACGGTAATTACATACATAAATATTAATTTTGAGCTTCTTACAGGATGGCGAAGACTAAGGGTACATCAAGACAAGAGTTATACAAGAGGCTATCCAAGGGCTTCTATCCAAAATCCACAATGATTTCAAAGTCGGGAAGACTGACAGATGCAAACATGGAACACTTTGACATGATAGGATTAAAGAGAAGAATGTATGGACATTAAGATCATTTGCCATCCAGGATTGTGTTGATGTTAGTTTTGTACCACTACATAACATATAGCAATTGAATACTTGATATAGCGTACCAAACACTCAATCCTCTCTTGAAAAGTATACAAGGATACTCCAAGGTTCCTTACACCTGTGGATACTAACTTAGTTATAAAAATGTGATTTGCTGGTAATCACTTCGGCGGGCTTACGTTGTTCATTCAGGGATGTTAAACTCTTGCTATGATGATGATGAGATAACTTTCTTTTTTTATATCATTTCCAACTTCGCTCATCAAACTAATTTATATCACTTCTAGCTTTGCTCTTCAAACTTTCGAACTTCAACTTCTCAACTTCAACTACTGAACTACTGATTACTTCTACTACTACTACTACTGAATGGAAAGATTGGCAAATGGACGGGGATCAACCTAATGAAAGCTTGCCAGCGACGCTACCTCTATTGGTGCAATGATTCTAAGGGAAACTCTTAGGATTTTCACACTAACACCTATCTTCCAACCCAACTTAAAGTACAAGCGGAAAGATGAAATGCAAGTAGA
The DNA here is from genome assembly GCA_027943335.1 of Chamaecyparis obtusa. Lineage (NCBI taxonomy): Eukaryota > Viridiplantae > Streptophyta > Pinopsida > Cupressales > Cupressaceae > Chamaecyparis > Chamaecyparis obtusa. Next base: position 177,692 of record BSBK01013409.1, read on the forward strand.
ACTTGGGAGCAATTGGACTAGATTACCACACAAGGCTTCCTAACAAGCCGCTAGGATGCTAGTGGCCTAGTATATAGATCCCTATCAAACATTTACCAATATCACCATACAACTAGCCATCTACTTCTACTCTAACAACATGAAATGAAATCCTATTTTAATTTGAGAGATGAGAGGAACCATGCAAATACACCAAAATGATCATGCATATCCACCATGCAAGTCACAACAATGAATAGAGAACAATTTTGATAGTATTTTGGCAACAATTCTTCAACATAACTCTCTTTACAAATGAGAACAAATGGCCTTATATAGAGGCTCAAAATTACGAGTGGCCAAGATTAAGAGGCAAAATCAAGGGCCAAGATTAAACTTTACAAACCCTAATTAGGGTTACCATCTTTCAACCAATTACAAGAGGGCACCAACTTTGTGGGCCAATGAGAAAATTACAATAATATATCAACCAATGAGAACATAGGACACTTGGCATGATTTGATTGCATGCACATGAAATTGCCACTTCATCAACCTTGTCTTATAAAGTTCATTAATCCTTGAGATGAGGTGAAGCCTTGGATGCTTGAGCTTGTCCTTAGAAATTTTCTCACCACCACTTGAACTTGCTTGTACTTGATGTCCTGACCTTGAAAGGGTGAGGTCTCCATGCACTTGGGGTAATCCTACCTTGACCTCGATGGCTCGCCTGGATGTGAACTTCTTGCAATTCGAGAGCCTTGCTCTTGGCCACCGCCTTGAAATCAAACTTGACCCCTCTTAACCTTCCGTCGCTTTCCTCTTTACTGTCCTTGCCTTGATTTTCATGGTCCTTCAAACTTGTCTACTCGAATTTGGGTTTGCTTGCATCCCCTTCTGCTTGAATACTCTTGAGTTTTGGCGCGCCTGCCCTGGCCATATCTCCACAATCCACCCACTACTTGATTCGAAATAATCATTAAGTTCATCAATTGCCTCCTAGTTCATACTTCTTCTTTGGTTAACCCTCGGCTGCCTTCAACTGTTCGAACTACCACGACCTTGCCTCTTGGCATAAGTACTTGCCTCAACCATAGTGGTGCAGTGCATCTCCCCAATTGGATTTGGTTCGACTAGCAAAGCATCACTAGTAGTCTTGCATTCGAATTGAAGTAGGACCCCATGTAGACTTGCCTCCGATTTTGCACTATCTAAGTTGCAACTCTAAATTCATGCTAATGATCCCAATCTAATTAATCTTTCCTTTACCATTTTCAATGCCTTCAATAAAGTAAAACATCCAAGGATCAAACTGTGTACCTGGAGCAGAGCTCGGGATCCAGCTGAGAAGCACGATGAGGTCGCTGCACTCTGATTTGCAATCTGACTTTGTGAGCCTTGATGACTTGATGTAACCAACTCTGTTGTATAATGTCCACTGCTGGGGTGGACTGAACATTTCCTTGCACAATTTCATACTGTTTGATCTTCTTTGCCACAAGGGACTAGCTGTCTCTCAACCTATCTCTTAATTGAATCATGTCAAGGGTACTGATGTTGGTGTCTCGAACTCGTTTCAGTTTTGAGAAGGTGGTTTTGGGTATCATAACTTCCTTGTCTCATATTTTAGCATTAGTTCCTTTGGGTCGCTTGCTTGCATTGGCATCCGCCATCCTAAACCCTTATCACTCCCCGCCTTTCTATAGTGATGGTGGGACTACACTTATCACTCCAAACTTCGTCCTAATGAGATGGAAACTACACTTATCACTCCAATCTTCTTCCTAGTGGTGATGATGAAGTGATGGAATGGATGATGCAAGCAAGAACTTGGAGAAGAAAGCTAATCAAGACAATCGAGTAATCAACCTACTAACCAAACTTCAAGCTCTACTTTTGAAACTAATCTTTAACACTTAACAACAAATACCAATGAAATGAAAACAACTAAAAGAAAAGCTAAGATAGGCCACTCACCGGCTATGAAGGCACTCCGTTCTTGCAAAGAAAACCGAAAGTGGAGGCCCTTGGCTTGATAACTATTCTTCTTTCGACTTTTCGGATTTGTACACCCTCTATGAAATTCTGAATGGTATCTTGATGCAATTGCCTTGTCAAAATCCAAACTTCACACCACAATCTTTACTTGTCAAAATTCTGAGAATAAGGCCTTCAAATATGGATCAAATCCTCCTTCCAATATCCTTCAAAAATCTAAGATGAGGCCTCCAAATTACCAAACTCCGCCACTTGATTGAATTTTGAACATGAAACTCTAATCAACAATCCTTCATAAATTTGAGAAATATAATGCTAAGCTTCTATTTTCGGATCTGTTCAAGAATGTTGGAAAACTGCTTTTAAAACTTCGATTTTGGAATGCCAAAATGTGGAAAGGAGGCCTCAAATTCACCCATAATAAATCTCTGCTCCCTTTTCTTGTCAAAACACTGACTTTGGGGCCCAAAACTGCCCTCTAAACACCTCCAAATGCAACCTCACAACACTCAAGCTTGCCATCCCCACTCTCCAACTTAATCGCTTGCTAACATAGTGATCTTAGGGCATGAATCCGCCCTACAAACTGCCCTTAAATCTGCCCCAGGCCTGCTTCTAAACAAAGACCTCCACTATTCAAACTCGCCACCATTAAATTCTACTCGCCTGCCAAAAGACTGATTTTAGCTTGCCAAAACAGTGAAAAAAAATCGCTGCCAATGATCTCTGATTTTTCGCTCCTAATTGCTGAGCAGAGAACCGAAAATGTTTTGTCAAAAATGAAGGAGAAGGCTCTCTATTTGTACTTGCCGCTGGGGTCCATTTAGGGGGCCGACCTGGCCTACAATTTGCAAAAATAAACAATTAATTAATGCCACATGATGGGCCGACTTTGCAAAAAGAAGGCAATTTCGAATTTTTAAAAAAAGTCTTTTAGAAATAGCTATAAAATTAATTAATGCTGGGCCCTATTTCGAAATTAAAGCACTAAATTCTGATTTTAAAACACAATATCCAAGACTTAGTTAAAACAAGACCCAATGTAATTTCGAAAAAAGCCAAGGAAATAATGATTAGAAAATCGAAATTATGGATGTATTTCCAGATTTTGATAATTCTATTTGCCCAATACAAGATCGAAAATTGTCCCCAAACTTGCAAATTGAAATTGAATGCATTTAAATTGTTTGCCCCATGAAAATTTCGAACTTGATGAAAAGAAATGGCAAACAAGCAATCTAATTTCAAAACTAATTCCAATCAGCAATTGAATTCAAAATCGAAAATTTCATGAGATTGCAAATGATCTATTGAATTCGATTCTAAGGAAATTTTTGCTTTGAAGTATGCTTCGAAATTGTATTTTCAGAATTAGAAATGGTTAACTTGAACAAAAATCGAAATCCAACAAAATTGTTAACTTGAACAAGATCGAGATTTCAAGAAAATTGCCAATGCCATGAAATCGTTATCACCATTTCAAATGCCTTTCAAAATTATCAAACCTTCAAGCATGAGCAACCTTCAAAATTTAACAAAGAGCTTAGAGAATTCATCTTGCCAATTCAAATAAAATCAAAATTCCATCACTAGCAAAATACCATTAACAACAAAATTTCATGCTTTGCGAAAAAAAAATCATCACTTCATCAACATTTTCCGAAATCATATCCTCATTGCAAATCAAACTACCAAGTCATCGGAACCCATGCATAAGAAAATTCAAGTCGAGAGGCAAGGCAAAAATCACAGCTCCATGTTTAAGACGGGGGTCCCCATGGAATGGGGCGATGTTGTGAAACCTCACAACAGATTGCAGCAAATACAGTAAAGTGTGGACTTTACCAAGCAGCAGGATTCCCAGCAACAATACAATGCAGTGAATTGATCTTTGAATGCGCCAAACATTATGACTCAAAAACAAGAACAATCAAAATAAAAGGAAAGGTATATGCATACATAAGCGAAGAGGCAGTACGGTAAACCTTTGGGACCCTGTGCTACAGCAAGATGCACATGCTACCTGTTGATGCAGCAAAGGAGATGTTTCAATTAAAGCTAGATATGTGCAAAGGGATAATCTACAAGAGATGGGCTGAAGGCAGAATTGGAATCAGTGTATTTCAGAGGCATAAACTCTCTTGAGAAGGGTCATTTGAATGGTTTCCTAGCACTTATGTCTCCTGTGAACGATTTACATTGGCATATTATAGAAGGGGATACTACATTGGATAACTGCATGGAAAGATTGGAGATCATTGAGCTACAGCACAACACACTCGCTGGTATTGACATGATTGAACTTAGAGCGATTTTGCTCAAGTTTGTGGAGTTTGCAAAGAGAGAGAAAGAAAAAGGGATAAGCTTATTGGATGATGACAGGTTTGATGACTAGTCGTTCCTCTTGGTTCCTATTGGTTCTCGGGGCCTTTGGATTTTCTCATTGGCTAGCTTCATTTTGCTTCTTTCCTATTGGATACTTTTGGATGCACTAGTTAGGGTTTGTAATGAATTAATTTGGGCCATTGGTTTTGCTTCTTAATCTTGGTCATTCATTGTACTTCAAGGGTTCCTATATAAACCCCACCCCTCTCATTTGTAAAGGGAGGTTGATTGAGAAATTGTTACTTATATAATGTCAGATTTGCTCTACTTTTCATTGTTGTGAATTTGCATGATGAATGGTTATCAAGTTTGCATTATTGCATGATTATCTTCAATTCTCAAAGTTAGAATAGAATTTGTTTTTTTTTCAAAGTTAATAGAAATAAATTAAATTGCAGGAGTAAAGGTAGAAGTAAGAATAGGAGTAAATTGTGTGGTTACATTAGTGGATGTTTGATTGGATTCTAATACACTAGGCCACTAGCATCCTTGTTGATTTGATAGGGAAGCCTTGTGTGGTAAACTAGTTATTTGCACTTAAGTTCAGCTGGCATTGGATCTTCAGTTTGTACTTGTGTTGAATTGAAGTAAAGGTGTTGATATGAAAATCATTTGATTTCCTCTGAAGCTTGCACTTGGTGAAGTTGATGTCACAGATAAGACTCCATCATAGTTGAATCCTAGTCCATCCATTAATCTTTCAATCCACAGTTAGAAGCAGCAGCAGTTTTAGAGTTAAGAGTTTAAAGAGCAAAGTTGGAAGTAATCTATAAAGGAAGAAGCATTAGAGTATACATCGCAAAGCTGATACCCATCATCAATAAACAAATTGTGTAATCTTGAATGAGCTAGCGTAAGTCCACCAACGTGATTATCAGCAAATCACATGATTTTAACTGAGTTAGTATCCACGGGTGTAAGGAACCTTGGAGTTTTTTCATGTTCTTCATGAATATTTACTTTTCAAGAGAGGATTGAGTGTTTGGTATTCTTATCAGTTATTCAATCGCTACATGTTATATAAGTGGAACAAAACTAACATCAACGTAAATTGGCGCTAGGAGGGTTCAATAATGTTCATTCATGGACTATCAACAATAATGAGCTTTCATGTTATATTTCAGATGTGAGAGATCTCTTCAAAAGTTCAAAAAAATCCAAAAACTTTCAAAAAATCCAAAATATCCAAAAATTAGAAAATCAAAAAAAGGAAAAGACTTATCAATGGATGGGCAGTGGTTTCATGGTCAAGGCATTCATCCATTTGACATTGCTCAATCTCGGGAGACTTTGAATGCACAATTGTATCCACAGAATTTGTCCGAATTGGCATCACCTTGCGAGTGCAGGATTCATGAGACAATCACACATGATGAGCTTAATTGTTTGACATTTTTGTCAAGGGTGGAGTTGGTATTGCAAAGGAAGATGTTCTTTTGGGATATCCTCAAACCAATTCCATTTGTCGAATCAAATGATAGAGTTAACATGTTTGTGAATAATTTCAAGGAAATGATCAAGAAACGACTAAGTGAGGAGGAACTGTATGTGGAAGATATGTTGCTCTCTGGTTGGTGTAGACTACACAATGTGAGACATTCAGAATATACTTGTCAACCATGTCGGGATATCATAAAGCAAGCCACGCAAGAGATGGAATATATTGAGATGGGACTGTGAGCAATCGAATATAGATAGGATTTGGAGTGCATCCCTTGAACGAATGAGTTTGGCATCAAAGGAAGGCATCAAGGATCGCATTCATCACTTAGGTTGGAAACCAAAAGATGAGCATATTGTATCCTAATCCGACAAAGGTGAAAGAAACGTGCCAGAGGATAGCGTGGTTGAAACTAATGACCAAGACATTCATGTGGAAGATGAGCCTTCACACTTTACTCCACAAGAGGAAGGTGTTAAGAAAGAAATCAAGGAAGCAATAGAATACATTCGAGGAAGAGAAATGATAGCAAGTAAAGATAAACATTTGGAAACCCATGAGGGTAAAAAACTACAACAAGATCATCACAAGTTTGAAGAGGATGAAATCCTTGAACTTTCCCTCATGCTACAAAGTCCAATTCTTGTGGATGAGTTGGAAGAAATCTCTAGCACCCGTCATGAAAGAAGCAATCAAGTTGACAGGTTGAGTAAAGAATTACAAGATATCACAGACGGAGTCAAGTATCAAGAGCAGTTTGACAAGGCATTACAGGACATCAGTACCACCATATTCTTTGGCGGGATGCTTAAGGATCTTATGGAAGAAATACGAATGGAGTCATTGCCAAAGGCATCCCAAGACAGACAAGTTGTTGCAAGTGGCATAATTCGTCATCAACTCCGACTTCCAGAGGCTTTGCCACTTGGGATTGATGAACTTATGAAGACATTTGAGAACCTCCCCGTCAATTTTGAAGATTCCATGGGTGACGAGATTCCACATGATGAATTGCAAGATGTTCCTAAAGAGAAATCTACATGCAGCCGCATGGAAGAAGAAAGTGAAGAACAGTTTGGGTTGATGCTATTATTGGATGTTGCATTTGATCAGCTTGAGGAGATATTTGGGGGAGGACTCATCATGGAATCCTTGATTTTTGCAAATACGCTTAGCGATATTCATAAAGATGCGTGGTTCATGCAGTATAGGGGCAAGCCACCTAAGACAGTGTTCCAAGGCCTTGATTTCACGACTGATCCTGCCTTGATCACTCACGAGTTTGATGTCAATGTTAGTGCAGTGGTCCATCAATAACTTTGACCTCCTGAAGCGATGGAAAATTTGCAAGTTCGATTTGAATTTGAATCACGCCAGGTTGCTTCTTTCCCTGCTCTTAATGTTCATAGTTGTTATTTTGATTATGGAAATTTTGAAAAGAAAACTTGTTTATGGATTGATCATGGTCCTAATGAATTTCCTCAATTGTTGATCTTGCATGATAATATTCTTGAGTTTTAGTTTGAGGTGACTAAAAATTTTTCGGAGTACAAGGATGAACCTACAAGATTGAGAACTATCACCCAAGCCTTGTTGCTCTTAAACATCCTGAGAAGCCATGTTAGGTCAAGTGTATATATCGGTCTAGTCAATGTCGTCCCTTTAGAGTGTTGTGCATAGTTAGAGTAGGTTTGGCTTGAACCATTCGGTTCAAGAGGGTTAGAGTAGTTTTCCCTTCTGTCAGTCAGTTTAGTTGTCCTAGGGAGCCCGGATAGTAGTTTGCCTTGAGTCAGTTGACGTGACATTTGTTTGAGTGGCTTAGTCGGTTAGTGGTTTAGTTTAGAGGATCCAAACTTGTGAGAAAGGCGATGATCATACAAACACACTCTGGTGTTCTCCCAGTAGTTTTGTTCGGTTTATTTCTTGGGTATATCTTTGTGGGGTTCCCTTGAATTAGAGATTCGATTCCTAATAGCTTTATCCTGCGAAAAGGATTTGTCCTAACATGATCGTGTTTTGAGTACCTAAGTCTTTCGATTACAACATTTTATTCACACTTGATTATTCCAGGTTCTTTGGTAGTTTCAAAGTGAAGTTGGATTTAGTGAAAATCATACACCTGCTCCAGCGCCACTGTGGTCTTCCAAACCCTCTGCGGGCTTCATTGCTTGCAAGCCAAGCAAAAGATTGAAAGTGAATAGAAAAGAAATATCATAAAACAAATTTGAAAAAAATGATGAAAAGTGAAAGATCAAAGAAAAAGTGAATAGTAGAATTTGGCTCAAGGGTGTGCAAGCATTTCTATCGGTGCTATAAAAATAATCACTAAAGGTATAATCATGTTTGTGGTGCCACAACGATAACCTCGTCAGGGATATTGATGCCTAACTGCCAACAAGGCTCTATCCAGGATGCTTTTGGAGTAAGGATATAAAAAAAGCTAAGTTCAATGGATCTAAGAGGCTTTCTAAGGTTCTTGTCGAGCGGGAATGAATCACTTGCACACACGTCGGTAATCAAGGATGGAGGCTCTTAGCTCAATTCGTGGTTTCTTCCATTCGATGTGCATTTCCTAGTTGTAGGGTAGATGAAAATGGAGTTGGTTAAAGATTTTTTGTTCCAAATGAGTTTTATCCTTGAAATGTTCAGAAACATTTCTTTGGGTTGATGCTAGATGTTGTGAGGTTTTCACACCATCGCCCCATTACTAATGGGGACCCCCCCCCCTCTTTTGCAAGCAGTAGTAGTGGTCTTAGGTTGTCTTTGTTGGTGGCAGTTTTCAAGCCCTTAGGTCCGGCGAGTGAAGTTCAGGAGTTGGTTTTGGCAATTTTGGCCTGCTGGAAAGTCAAGTCTGTTTGGAGCATGGGCGAGAGTTGTGCTAAATCTTTCGGGAATATGGGATTGAAACCAAAGGAATTGCGATGAAACAAGTTTAAACCCTTTGAGAATCCTTGTTCCAGCTTCAATTTGATCTTAGAAAGTCGAGGTAGATTGTGTGAGGTAGCTTTGCTGAAGGCGCGCTGAATCCTGAAATTTGGCTAAGTCCTAAAATATTTTTAAAACCCCCAAAAATATTTTCAAAGTTAATAGAAATAAATTAAATTGCAGGAGTAAAGGTAGAAGTAAAAATAGGAGTAAATTGTGTGGTTACATTAGTGGATGTTTGATTGGATTCTAATACACTAGGCCACTAGCATCCTTGTTGATTTGATAGAAAAACCTTTTGTGGTACACTAGTTATTTGCACTTAAGTTCAATTGGCATTGGATCTTCAGGTTGTACTTGTATTGAATTGAAGTAAAGGTGTTGATATGAAAATCATTTGATTTCCTCTGAAGCTTGCACTTGGTGAAGTTGATGTCGCAGATAAGACTCCATCATAGTTGAATCCTAGTCCATCCATTAATCTTTCCATCCACAGTTAGAAGCAGCAGCAGTTTTAGAGTTAGAGTTTAAAGAGAAAAGTTGGAAGTAAGCTATAAAGGAAGAAGCATTAGAGTATACATCGCAAAGCTGATACCCATCATCAATGAACAAATTGTGTAATCTTGAATGAGCTAGCGTAAGTCCACCAATGTGATTATCAGCAAATCACATGATTTTAACTGAGTTAGTATCCATAGGTGTAAGGAACCTTGGAGTTTTTTCATGTTCTTCATGAATATTTACTTTTCAAGAGAGGATTAAGTGTTTGGTATTCTTATCAAGTATTCAATCGCTACATGTTATGTAAGTGGAACAAAGCTAACATCAACAGGCCCTTCCATCATTAACCTCCCTTCCAGTTAGAGAAACAGCTTGCCTAGCAGCACCACCACCACTAGTAGCATAAACACGAGTGGCATAAGGTGAAGTTTTCTTTAGAAAACTTTGGTCCTTCCTTATCATCTTGACTTTTTCCTTGTGCGGTTAAGCAGCAAAGAAAACAAGACTTGGCTCTAATACTAATTGACAGTCCCAACCGGTGTTGAGAGGGGAGGGGTGAATCAGCACTTGAAAAAACTTTTTCCCACTAAATCCGGTGAAGTAAACTTACAGCACAAAAGGTAAACAGATTTAAACAAATAATAACAGTAAGTAAACAATCATAAAGTGACACCAAATTTATCACGTGGAAGCCCGGTTAAGGAAATAAACCACGGTGTGAGGAGACCTCACAAATTTTGTACTCTCCTGGAGTACGCCCTGTTAAGAGCCTTCCCGGTTAAAGGATAAAAGCGCACTTACTAGATGTGACCCAGTCAAGGAATTTGTTACAATAAGGTCTGTTAGGACCTTCCTGGTTAAAGGACTTTAAACACCTTGAAAGATGTCACCCAGTTAAGGGATTTTGATACAAGGGACTTGTTAGAGTCCACCCAAATACTGGGATTTGTCTATTGTAGTTTGCTAGAAAACAATAGAAGTGTGATCTTTACAGATGGCTTTGCTTAGCCTGATAAGATCTCTATTTAAGCTCAACTAAGAATCAACACCGGTCGCCGCAGGTGTATTCTCATCTACTATTGTGCTACTTTGCACAATCTGCTATTTCTCTTTCTCTATTTTCTTTTACCCCCTGCTTCTGTAGCATATAGGTTCACTCTTTTTCTCAGCAGAATGAAGGCAACTCTTCTTCTCAACAGGCATATGAATATATACAGTTTTGTTGCCCTAACTGTGCCTCAAATGCATGACCTAATCTTGAGATCTTACGATTACATCACTCAGTGAAGTAAAGGTTCACTGAGCAAACATCCGATGCATGCTCTAGCTTTATCCGCTTCATGAAGAGAACAACAATTGCGTGTCACGCAACTTTCCTTCCCTTGAGTCAGTTGACTTGAGATTTGTTTGAGTGGCTTAGTTGGTTAGTGGTTTAGTTTAGAGGATCCAAACTTGTGAGAAAGGCGATGATCATACAAACACACTCTGGTGTTCTCCCAGTAGTTTTGTTCGGTTTATTTCTTGGGTATATCTTTGTGGGGTTCCCTTGAATTAGAGATTCGATTCCTAATAGCTTTATCCTGCGAAAAGGATTTGTCCTAACATGATCGTGTTTTGAGTACCCAAGTCTTTCGATTACAACATTTTATTCACACTTAATTATTCCAGGTTCTTTGGTAGTTTCAAAGTGAAGTTGGATTTAGTGAAAATCATACACCTGCTCCAGTGCCACTATGGTCTTCCAAACCCTCTATGGGCTTCATTACCTGCAAGCCAAGCAAAAGATTGAAAGTGAATAGAAAAGAAATATCATCAGAAAAAAATGAAAAAAAAAGATGAAAAGTGAAAGATCAAAGCGAAAGTGAAAAGTAGAATTTGGCTCAAGGGCATGCAAGCATTTCTATCGGTGCTATAAAAATAATCACTAAAGGTATAATCATGTTTGTGGTGCCACAGCGATAACCTCGTCAGGGATATGGACGCCTAACTGGCAGCGAGGCTCTATCCAAGATGCTTTTGGAGTAAGGATATAAAAATAGCTAAGTTCAATGGACCTAAGAGGCTTTCTAAGGTTCTCGTCGAGCGGGAATGAATCACTTGCACAAACGTGGGTAATCAAGGACGGAGGCTCTTAGCTCAATTGGTGGTTTCTTCCATTTTTAGTGCATTTCCTAGTTGTAGGGTAGATGAAAATGGAGTTGGTTAAAGATTTTTGGTTCCAAACGAGTTTTATCCTTGAAATGCTCAGGAACATTTCTTTGGGTTCATGCTAGATGTTGTGAGGTTTTCACACCATCGCCCCATTACTAATGGGGACCCCCTCTTTTGCAAGCAGTGGGAGTAGTGGTCTTAGGTTGTCTTTGTTGGTGGCAGTTTTCAAGCCCTTAGGTCCGGTGAGTGAAGTTCAGGAGTTGGTTTTGGCAATTTTGGCCTGCTGAAAGTCAAGTCTGTTTGGAGCATGGGCGAGAGTTGTGCTAAATCTTTCGGGAATATGGGATTGAAACCAAAGGAATTGCGATGAAACAAGTTTAAACCCTTTGAGAATCCTTGTGCCAGCTTCAATTTGATATTTGAAAGTCGAGGTAGATTGTGGGAGGTAGCTTTGTTGAAGGCGTGCTGAATCCTGAAATTTGGCTAAGTCCTAAAATATTTTAAAAACCCCCAAAAATATTTTCAAAGTTAATAGAAATAAATTAAATTGCAGGAGTAAAGGTAGAAGTAAAAATAGGAGTAAATTGTGTGGTTACATTAGTGGATGTTTGATTGGATTCTAATACACTAGGCCACTAGCATCCTTGTTGATTTGATAGAAAAACCTTGTGTGGTACACTAGTTATTTGCACTTAAGTTCAGTTGGCATTGGATCTTCAGGTTGTACTTGTGTTGAATTGAAGTAAAGGTGTTGATATCATTTGATTTCCTCTAAAGCTTGCACTTGGTGAAGTTGATGTCGCAGATAAGACTCCATCATAGTTGAATCCTAGTCCATCCATTAATCTTTCCATCCATAGTTAGAAGCAGCAGCAGTTTTAGAGTTAGAGTTTAAAGAGAAAAGTTGGGAGTAATCTATAAAGGAAGAAGCATTAGAGTATACATCGCAAAGCTGATACCCATCATCAATGAACAAATTGTGTAATCTTGAATGAGCTAGCATAAGTCCACCAACGTGATTATCAGAAAATCACATGATTTTAATTGAGTTAGTATCCACAGGTGTAAGGAACCTTGGAGTTTTTTCATGTTCTTCATGAATATTTACTTTTCAAGAGAGGATTGAGTGTTTGGTATTATTATCAGGTATTCAATCGCTACATGTTATGTAAGTGGAACAAAACTAACATCAACAAGCCCCTCCATCAATAACCTCCCTTCCAGTTAGAGAAACAGCTTGCCTAGCACCACCACCACCACTTGTAGCATAAACACGAGTAGCATAAGGGTAGTATAGGCATAGGTAGCAAAGACAGGCACGGAAGCATCAAAGCAAGCAATTTATTTAGAATCATCAGGGGCAGGGGTTCCAATTAAACCATGGGCTAACATGCACAAAACCATAGCACTATCATAAATATAAATGAAGATTAACTCCCTAGTGTTGATATTTTGGCCTTTACGGCAAATATCTAACATCTTGGAAATTTCGATATGCATAAATAATAATATTAAATATGAGGGAATATTTAATATTTATTGTTTATCAACAAAATCGATTTTATATGCTTAATTTGTTTAATTTAAATAATAATTGGAAAGGGCCCAAGTCGACCTCTTGGGGAAATATATTTATTATTTAAATTACTCAAGTCGGCCCCTAAAGGTGGCTCTCCATTTGCATATAAATAGAGATCGATTCTTGGAGGAGATAATATCAAAAACATAACATATAATCTCTCTCTGAAGCATCGATCATCCTTGAGTATCCAAGAGCAGCAATTCAGTCCAGCAAATTCAAGTTTGTGAATTCATCTCTCTTGTGTGAATTTCTTATTAAAGAAATTGTTCAACATTGTGTATGTTTGAATGATCAAAGAGTAGATCACTAGTGTGAACTGGAGCAGATCATAGGGCAGATTATTGCGAAAATGAATACCAGGAGCAGATCATTTGGCTGTAGTTGTTTTGTATTACACATCTATATTGTAAACCTACGAATCTGATCTATATATTACAGATTGGTGACAACTTGGAGAAGAACTAAGAAAAGCCATAGCTAGGCTACCTTGGGTCATATCTAGAAGGATTTGAAGGATCAGATTTAAAGACTCCAATGACGGATTTCAAAGTTACAATCCGGGTACTATCTCTCCTTTCTTTGAGTTTATTTTATTACATCTTTTGCTTAGTTTTGTTAGATCTCTATAGATTGATATATTCCTTGCTAGAATCTGAAATATACTAACATGGTATCAGAGCGTTGGTAGAGTAAAAGATCTAATTTCAGATTTAGGAATTTCAGTCTAACTCTTTCAAAACTAAGGAACATCATGGCAACTGGGGTTTGGTCTGAAAATTGTAATGAGGGTTTTGATTTGCAATATCATTGGTTGTCTTCTATGGGAAAAACTTATTGGTTCTCATTGGCTGGAAAGATATGGGTAGAACTCAAGGTTGTGTCAAATACAATTGTTGCATGTTTATCTCTTTGAAAATTTTAAATTACATTTCCCTATTGGATCATGAGGGAATCTAAAACTTTGTAAATGAACCTAAGTCTCAGAAGGAGTTGTTAGGGATTACATAAAACTCTCACCATATTGATCTAGAGAAAGTAGATCATCTTAAGTTAAAATGCATGGCATGTATGATTCAGAGAGAGTATAATCATGGGCTCTAGTGTTGTGCTATAAACTCCTTTCTTATATAGGATCATAGCTGGTTAGTGCGATAGTTGATACCTTGCATATCTAGTTGATTATCTGCTATTAGCACAACTAGATGGGATGCATATTTCACATTGTGTTGCAACATACCTTCATATTGTTTGGCATATGATGTATGGGAACATTAACTGTTTCACATTGGTATTCACATACTGGTTTTATGCATTTGCATTGGCATTATTAATGTTACAGCATTGACTCATGTTGAGATATTGATTTATAATATACTCTGGCATGTACGCATGGAATTGTCATTATCTGTTGTAATGACCCTTACCAATGGATCACTAAAACACTGATATTGTCTTATGTAATTTCGTCAAACACTTGGCAAACAAACAACTATACTGCTGGAAGGTAAGGACTGAATAAGGAGATTGTTAAGCAACAAATCCAGTCAACTTCAATTTGCAAAAACCGTGCCCAATATATATTCATTCATGCAATGAAAATGTAGACCTTCTTACAAACAATTGCACTTCAGATTTACAAATTATTTGGCACCAAGATCAACTACAAAATAATGCAATGATGGGGCTGATTACAAAGTTCTATCAATCTCATTGAACAAGATATACAATGTCTATGTAGCTGGGTACAATACAGCGACTGAATTCATAAATATGACATCCAATAACATTTGATTTTATAATTTGTATAACAGTGATAACAGTGACTGCATATCAAACCCTCATACAAACATGTGATCAAACAATGATGGATTGATAAGAACCTGGAAACGCTATCCAATTGCTGATGATTGTATGTTGATGAAGAACAACAATTTTGGCACCCCCGAATTGTCTTTTAATACTGGTCCATACACAGTCCAGAAGCAGGCCGTACAGTACGGCACTGTGCTAAAAATCTATTAATTTTTGTCTTCAATAATGGCTGCCGAAAATGGTATAGTCTGAATCGCCCAGGTTATTGGAATGCTTTGAAAACAATTGCATGAGATCTGGACCAGTTTTGATGACCCAATGATGATAAAATGTGATCCCAGGCAGATTTTCGAAATTCTCCAATATGATGTCAAATTTGTAAATGAATATTGCCCAACCTTTTGTAAAGCCCTCCAATTGAAAATGATGCAATCTTCTCACCAAAATGACTCCAAAATGTCAACTCTCAAACCAAGTTTGAATACTCAATGAAGCTCAACATGAAATGGTTGAATACCACTTCCAATGTGCAACCCTTCAGTAGATATTTCACTACCTCAGTTATGCCAATATAGGGGAGTGATTCGTTCCCAAAGATCGAATAGTATTTGCAGACCAAAGACTACAAATTGCTTCACAATGAAGAAGTAGAAGAAAATCCAAATCCAAGCATGTTCAAATGAGAGGCCCAGCCCTCTATTTATTCACTTTTTGGAGAAGTTGCTAAGAACTTCTAGAAACATCCTTTATAAAATCATATTATAATGCACTTTATAATAAAGTAACTTTATAATATAAAAAGTGCAATCTCAACTTAAAATTATAACAATGTAGGCCAAGATGTCTCATAACCGAATAGACTGAATGTAGGCTCGCTTCTGGACGTAGGCTCCACTACAACTGCATGTAGGCCTCAAACTGGATGTAGGCTCTGTCAGCAATAAGCAATCAAATGATCCACACAATGACTCTCTCTCCAAACTATTTGCCTACGAAAGTCGATGATAGGCAAACCCGTCATGAACGAACATGTCTCTAGAAAGGGGACATGATAGTCCGCCCCTTCAGAAATTGCTTGCCCTCAAGCAATCTCAAAGCTGGATGCTGCAAAATCTCCTCAGGCTCCCAAGTAGCATCCTCAACAGGAAGATCTCTCCACTTCACCAAATACTCCCGGATAACTCTCCTGCGAAGCTGTTTCTCCCTGCTATCCAAGATAGACTCGGGCACCAAAACCAACTTCCCCTCATCATCCAAGGGTGGTAACACTGTAGAAGGCACAACATGCTGCCCTAACGCCTTCTTGAGGTGCGACACATGAAACACATTATGCACTCTACTATCAGCTGGAAGCTCAAGCTCATAAGCCAACTCACCAACACGCCTAATGATCCTGAAAGGCCCATAGTATCTCGGCTTAAGCTTCTCCGCCCCACTTTTCTTGAGAGTAGACTGTCTGTATGGCTGAAGCATGAAGTAAACCATATCATCCACCTCAAAGCTCCTCTCAATCCGCTTCTGATCTGCATACTGCTTGTACTGATTCTGGGCCCTGGCCATATTATCCTTGAGAGCATCAACAATGTCTTTGCTCTCCTGAATCAAATCACCAGCACGCGGAACTCTAATATCAGACATCAGCAAATCAATGAAGCTAGGCGCATCATATCCATATAGAGCCCTGAAAGGTGACATCTGAATCGACATATGGAAAGTGGTATTGTAACAATACTCACACAAATGTATCCATTTCACCCATGCCCTCTGCTGACCAGCCACATAGTTCCTCAAATAGCCCTCCACCCACTTATTGACTATCTCTGTCTGTCCATCCGTCTGCGGGTGATAGTTGGTGCTAGGTGTAAGCTCAGTGCCACAAAGTCTGAATACCTCCTGCCAAAAATGACTCAAAAATCGGCTGTCCCTGTCACTCACTATGCTGCGAGGTATCCCATGCAATCTGAAGACTTCTCTGAAGAAGACCTCAGCTACCTGTACTGCTGTGAAAGTAGTAGTGATGGGAAAGAAGTGTGCATACTTCGTCAGTCTATCCACTACTACATAGATGCAATCCCGACCTTGGGCCTTAGGCAAGCTTGTAATGAAGTCCATGGATATGCGTTCCCACTTCTGATCTGGAATGGGAAGTGGCTGTAGGAGCCCGGCTGGAAAGGTGTGCTCTTGTTTGTTCTGCTGACAAACAGGGCACTCACGAACATACTGCAATACATTTGACTTTAGTCCTTTCCAAGTGAACCGCTCCCGCACCTGTCTATATGTCTTGAAGTACTCGGGTACCAAGATCAACTACAAAATAATGCAATGATGGGGCTGATTACAAAGTTCTATCAATCTCATTGAACAAGATATACAATGTCTATGTAGCTGGGTACAATACAGCGACTGAATTCATAAATATGACATCCAATAACATTTGATTTTATAATTTGTATAACAGTGATAACAGTGACTGCATATCAAACCCTCATACAAACATGTGATCAAACAATGATGGATTGATAAGAAGAACCTGGAAACGCTATCCAATTGCTGATGATTGTATGTTGATGAAGAACAACAATTTTGGCACCCCCGAATTGTCTTTTAATACTGGTCCATACACAGTCCAGAAGCAGGCCGTACAGTACGGCACTGTGCTAAAAATCTATTAATTTTTGTCTTCAATAATGGCTGCCGAAAATGGTATAGTCTGAATCGCCCAGGTTATTGGAATGCTTTGAAAACAATTGCATGAGATCTGGACCAGTTTTGATGACCCAATGATGATAAAATGTGATCCCAGGCAGATTTTCGAAATTCTCCAATATGATGTCAAATTTGTAAATGAATATTGCCCAACCTTTTGTAAAGCCCTCCAATTGAAAATGATGCAATCTTCTCACCAAAATGACTCCAAAATGTCAACTCTCAAACCAAGTCTGAATACTCAATGAAGCTCAACATGAAATGGTTGAATACCACTTCCAATGTGCAACCCTTCAGTAGATATTTCACTACCTCAGTTATGCCAATCTAGGGGAGTGATTCGTTCCCAAAGATCGAATAGTATTTGCAGACCAAAGACTACAAATTGCTTCACAATGAAGAAGTAGAAGAAAATCAAAATCCAAGCATGTTCAAATGAGAGGCCCAGCCCTCTATTTATTCACTTTTTGGAGAAGTTGCTAAGAACTTCTAGAAACATCCTTTATAAAATCATATTATAATGCACTTTATAATAAAGTAACTTTATAATATAAAAAGTGCAATCTCAACTTAAAATTATAACAATGTAGGCCAAGATGTCTCATAACCAAATAGACTGAATGTAGGCTCACTTCTGGACATAGGCTCCACTACAACTGCATGTAGGCCTCAAATTGGATGTAGGCTCTGCCGAATGTAGGCTCTGTCAGCAATAAGCAATCAAATGATCCACACAATGACTCTCTCTCCAAACTATTTGCCTACGAGAGTCGATGATAGGCAAACCTGTCATGAACGAACATGTCTCTAGAAAGGGGACATGACATCTGTAGAGAATATGATTCTTCGTTAATAGCTGATAGGATCAACTATTTGGAATGTTTGTTTAGCTGATTGACATAACTAATTTTAAACAGCATACTTTGCCCAAGCATATGTCATCTTTTACGGAACATTCACTGCAGATTGGTAGCCTTTTGATGTATAGGCACATACTTTATGTAACATTGGTTGCATATTGGCATATGTTTTTCATTGGTTGTCTTCTATTTATTGATTGTTCCAATTAACTGATTGACCTCCTAGTGCATATTATCTTCTCTTAAGGCATATTTTCAGATTGCCCTTCAATTATTGGTTAGATTTAAGCCACCAAGAAACATACCTTGAGAGGGAGTTTTTATCTTGTTAGAGGGAGAAGATAGGATTATCCAGGAGTAGGTCACCTTGAGTGACATATACTTTGGTATGACTTAATTATGGGTATGTGGTTTAAGAGGGAGTTCATTTATGGGCTCACTTAATTTTTGTGTTATGAACTCCTTCCTTATGTCATGCTGATTACCTGCTATGGTAGCATACCTTGCATTGACATATTTTTGTTTTGTATGCATGGATGCATACTTTACCTTAGCATATGTCTTACTTATGTATGGGATCATACACAGATGATTAGCAACATATCTTGCAGCATACATAAAATTATGAACAGTTCCTTGACATATTTCTGTTATGACACATGTTATACCTTACGCTGTTATGGGAACTCACACAGCTAATTGTTAGTATAACTGATTAACTGTTTTCTTTATTGATGCATGGGTGCATACATTATTAGTTAATGAATGTTGGAACATACTTACATTGGCATATGTTGTGTATGTTACATTTTACAATTGGCATATTTCTTGGGAATATACATTATGATACTTAGAGATTATGTTGTTGTATGCATGGGAGCATACGTTATATGGATATATGTTATCCTTTATATGCTCTGCTATTGATCATATATAGGTGTGAATGCATTTCTTTGTAGAGGGAACTATATTGCATCTTGCTATGATCACATTGCACCTGGTTATATGTTGGACTTATGTGATTACTCTTATGCCTATGGCTAAGACTTGTCTATGGATACTGGATGAATTATGCTTGTTCTATGAGAGAACTGCATTTGGATATTGGTTATTACATTTGGCTACTTAATATGATTGTATGGGGCATACATCATTTGTATACTTTAGCATGTATGTATGAAGCATACTTTAGTGGCTTATTCATACTTTCTTTTATAGCTGAGTCTATATTTATTGATTATAGCCGAGACTATACTACATGTGGTTCTATGTGTGAACACATTTTCTTTACATTGAACTTGAATCTTATGATTATAAGATCATATTGGTTACTCTTATACTTATGTGGATTCATGAGATAAGATTTTGATTATGACATACATTTGGTTATGTTTGATTCATTCGGTTACACTTATGCATATGGCTAAGTTGTTTCTTATGAATTGGATGCTTGGAGAATATCATGGATTTGATATTTCTCTCATGGATCAAGGATCCATTGTTGAGCATTTGGTGGACATCATGGACTTGATGTCTGAAGACCATTGCTCTGAGCATTTGGTGAATATCATGGACTTGATATTCATTAGACCAATGCTTATGATATCATGGACTTGATATCTTGTGGATCAGGGATCCACATCTGAGTAGTTGGTGGACGTCATGGACTTGATGTCGATAGGCCATTACTCCGAGAACTTGGTGAATATCATGGACTTGATATTCGTTAGACCAATGCTCATGATATCATGGACTTGATATCTCGTGGATCAGGGATCCACATCAGAGTAATTAGTGGACATCATGGACTTGATGTCGATAGGCCATTACTCTGAGCACTTGGTGAATATCATGGACTTGATATTCGTTAGACCAATGCTCTTAACATCATGGACTTGATGTTGTTTTGATGTCATGGACTTGACATTTCTTGAGTCTTGGTGACTCGTGGATTTAGTTATCCACAAATTGGATGGTACACATCATGGACTTGATGATACCATGAAAATCATGGACTTGATATTCTATTGGCTGAGTCAAGAGGACTCATGGATCTAAGTTATCCACAAATTGGATAGAAAACATCATGAATTTGATGATAACTTGTGTTTGGAAAGTATCATGGACTTGATACTACCTTGAATATCATGGACTTGATATTCAAAAGAGTCAAGGTGACTAGTGGATCTAGGAAATTCACAAATTGATTGGAAATATCATAAATCTGATATCATGTACTTGATATCCCTTATGGTTGATACACATCATGGACATGATGTTATCATGAATATCATGGACTGATATTCTTGGGTCATGGAGACCAATGGATCTAGGAAATCCACATTTGGATGGTAAGCATCATATGAGATGATGTTTCTCATATAAATATGAGTTGTACGGTTGAGGAATAATGAAGAACATTTGTGTTCTCATTATATCTTGTAGATAGAGATCTACTATCATAGATGAGAGATCTATGGCATCATTGGATGAGGAATCCATTTTTTGTGCTTTGAGTCGCAGAGAATCGTGGATCTAGGAAATCCACATCCAGTTGGTAAACATCTTGTGATTTGATTTTACCATGGAAAGATGATTTTCATATGGATATGAAACCTATGGTTGGGAATGATAATGAACATATGTGTTCTTACCAAAATTGGTAGAATGGAGATCTACCTTCATAGATATGAGATCTATGAAATCCATTTTGGTTATGTTTTGTGATGAAGAATCCTTGAGTGGATCTTTGCCTCAAGTCCAAGAGGGAGTGTTGATATTCTGGCCTTTACGGCAAATATCTAACAGCTTGGAAATTTCGATATGCATAAATAATAATAATAAATATTAGGGAATATGTAATATTTATTGTTTATCAACAAAATCAATTTTATGTGCTTAATTTGTTTAATTTAAATAATAATTGGAAAGGACCCAAGTCGGCCACTTGGGGAAATATATTGATTATTTATATTACTCAAGTCGACCCCTTAAGGTGAGATCGATTCTTGGAGGAGATAATATCAAAAACATAACATATAATCTCTCTCTCAAGAATCGATCATCCTTGAGTATCCAAGAGCAGCAATTCAGTCCAGTGAATTCAAGTTTGTGAATTCATCTCTCTTGTGCGAATTTCTTATTGAAGAAATTGTTCAACATTGTGTATGTTTGAATGATCAAAGATTAGATCACTAGTGCGCACTGGAGCAGACCGTAGGGCAGATTATTGTGAAAATGAATACCAGGAGCAGCAGATCGAATACATATAAAAACGCAGCAGATCATTTGGCCGTAGCTGTTTTGTATTACAGATCTATATTGTAAACCTACGGATCTGATCTATATAGTACAGATTGGTGACAACTTGGAGAAGAACTAAGAAAAGCCCTAGGTGGGCTAACTTGGGTCATATCTAAAAGGATTTGAAGGATCAGATTTAAAGACTCCAAGAACGGATTTCAGAGTTACAATCCGGGTACTATCTCTCCGTGCTTTGAGTTTATTTTATTACATCCTGTGTTTAGTTTTGTTAGATCTCTATAGATTGACATATTCCTTGCTAGAATCTGAAATATACTAACACCTGGTACATAATCAACAATTTTTTTGTGAGGGATAAAAATAGACGATACCATGTAATCCACCTCCACCTCCACCTCCACCTCCACTCCCACTCCACCTCCCACGCCCACGCCCACGCCCATGCCCACCTCCACCTCCATGCCCACGCCCACGCCCACTCGCACTCCCACTTCCACTCCCACCTCCACCTCCACGCCCACTCCACTCCCACCTCCACCTCCACTCCCACTACACTTCTAGTCCCACCTCTCCTTTTTCCGTTCCCTCTTGCTCTAATTGTTGATGTCAAGGAATCTAATTGTTGATGCTCAATTTCCTTGACATGAGATGCAGTTTCCTGCAAAATACATGTTGCGATTACTGATTGCCCTCTCTTTTTTCCCCAACGTATGATCTTTGTCTATCTCTTCTGTAATGAACAACAACTATATGTAGGAACTGAAAGACACTCCTCAAATAATCGGATGAGGAATAACCATAAGAGAATGATCAAAACGATCAAGTCTAGGCAGTTACAATATTTATTTATTTATTTCATATTTTTGTGACAAGGATTACAAGCTACTGAGGGACGCTTTTGCATCAAGATCTCTCAATTACAGATTTGATTTCCATTTCTAATCTTTTCTCTAGACCACTCAATATTGCTTTTATATTTTCTACAATAACAGAGATGAAAGCTTATGTCTCAAAGTTTATATGTGTAGTAATTAGCACTGGCATTGGATGTAAAATCTTTGTGTTAAAGTGTTTAATGTTTTGGCACTTCTGAAACTAAAATTTTGAAGTAATGCTCATGATATTCGTTGTTTCCCTGGCTGGAATTAACCACATCAAATTTGTAATGACTGCAGCCCCGTAGACCACATATCTCTGAGGTATTTTGTCACATATCCCTCAACTTAAATTAACTGTCAGTTTTCTAAGATATGAAATTGTAAATCACTTAGATTGATAGTTCCACCATTTTCATACATATTTACCACAACATGCACAAATAGTAAACGTATCTAACATAAAAAAAAAATTGGTCATTTTTAATGGATCTCTAACCATGTGCAACGCCCCCACTTTGGCACAAGCTCGGGGAACGGTGCCAAGGGCTGCAGTTGCACAACTTTCTTTCATACCTTTATACCTGCCAACAAATTTGCTAAAAGAGATGTAAAACTTTATTAAAAAGTCCAGTATTTTGCATATTCTGATATTATTGCATTCGATGAAATTGTGGAAGCATTTTATGGAACCTCTAGAAGAACCATCTATGCCATCAACAGGTTGTACAGGTAAAGACCCATCTTCATCCAAGAATCCATCCTCACCAACGCTGGGAGAAATTTTTAATAGCTTCCAAAAAACATTGATAAGATGGATGATTTCATCAACACCTTTAAAGAGCAGCTGGTTGGCTATAAACTTCATTTCTTTTTCTCCAAACAAGATTAACTATAAGAGCTCTTTACTGTTTATTTATTTCCTTCTTATTATTGTCTTTCCACAATGCACAGGACACCACACACAAGTTCTTCCAATACAGACAAGTTGTCAAACTGGGCTTCCATTATTCAGAGCAGGACCACGTTTCTAAAATTTGCAAGTGATCATACAGAAAAAATTCAGACCAAGGCAATATGATAATATGCCTATTTCTCCCCTAATTTTTCGGTAGCACCTATCTTCTATAGCTATTGCTATACAGGGTGACTTTTTCTCAGTCGAGAGAAGTGACAAAAATTACAGGAGATATGCTTCAACAAATTGGGCAACTGCATTGGGCAGTTGTAGGCCTCTCTATTGTTGGTTATTTGGTATCAAAATGCCAAGAAGTGTCTGAGAACCAGACTGGATATGTAGATCTTTTAAAAGATGTGCTTAAACTTCATCTAATACAAAGCACTTAAACAATTTTTCTCTTGAAAATGAAAACAAGGAGGTTTTGAAAAATGTCTTTCAATATATTGTTGAAGGATCCATTTATTGTACTTCCTAACTAGATTTGGGAAAGTTTTTCAGGTCAGCATCCTGTTCCCTCGACGATTTCTGGCTTAAGCTTATGTTGTTAGCATTATTTTTCTCCTTATTGAATGTATAGTATGACTTACATTTAGAAATTCATTTTTTTTTATGAAGCTTCTTGAAAACATCAATAAACTCTGGCATTTTGAGCGGTATTCACTCCAAGATAGATAGCATTTATCATAGTATACATTTCTAAAAAAAGTAGAAAATGGATCACATATCCCAAATTTCATCTCCCAATATAGGCACATCACTATTGAGCATCTTTCTTGGGAAATAAAGAATGGAAAGACAATTGCTCTCTCTTATAGGGCAAGAAGACCCTTGTAGAAATTGATGAAGTGTCTAACAGTTAGGGTGTTACAGTGGAACATAGCAACACAAGTGGTGAGAATGCTTTAGGGAACAGATTGACACTCTCATCTTCATTCTCTCAACAAGAAAGGTAAACCACTAATAAAAAAGATCACTTAAGTTGGTCATGCTCCTCAAATTGGAGCCCACTTGGTTGGGCTCCACCATGCATCCCTTGTAGATGCCTCTAGAAGATCCTGCTTGACTGGAAATCAAATGTTCACGCAATGACTACATCCTAAAAGATGGAGCATTTGCATTGGTGGCTTTAAAGAAAAAAGTTCCCACTGGGGATAGACTTCAAATGGGATCCAAAGATCCATTCGGATATGCTCTTTGTAAGCAGGTTGAAGTATCTAACCCAAAGATGTTAAACTTTGCTCATTAAGGAATCTGCCTGAAAACTTATTACATACTTTTTTATAGGATAGGCTGGTTTTTTAAACCAAACCTCATCTATGGGATTTCTAGGCTAACTAACAACTGACAAGCAATGCAAGTTCGTTTCTGGATGCTCAAAAACACACACAATCAAATCTAGAAACGAACTTGCATTACAAATGGATTGTGGAAATATGATAATGTTAAATTGACAAGCAATTAAAAAATGAATGATTTGTAGGCTTATCTGAAAGAACTTTTTAAAACTGATGAAAGAAGATGCAAATGTTGGGTCTATTCCCCATGTCCTCCTAATACTAGGTGATTGAAGGAAGGCGTGATGACAGTCAAGTTTCTTCTACATGGAGTGGGTTTGGTTTTGGTCTGATTTTGTTTTAATTTTTCCTCTAAGAAAAGTGATATTCAACATGTGCAGTCTTCTATAATGCAGTACATAATAATGAATACTTTTTCTCAAGAATCCCTTATACTATCTAGTGAAATAATTTCCATCCATTTCTGAAACACAGCAAGAAAGCTTGCAAAAATGTCATTGTGTGAGAATAACTTAATCTAATTTCTTAATCTAGCATAAATGTATGCGCATTCAACAACACTCATGCATGAACAGAGTGATGAAGGCGATCCAGTTGCCCATATAATTTTAGGGCACCAAAGAAAGCACCAACAGTCACCCCTACTATTATATTATTTTCTACTATTCTAAAGGGAAGCTAGCAGATACGGTTGATTCGGTTGATTCTGTAGAGTCAATAGTTAATCCACCAGCATCTATGGCAGAGGTGGGAGTAGCACTAGGACCAGTGGACCATACATAAAAGCCATAATTAGTTGAACCAGAGCGAGTAGCTTTGTTTACCCATAACCTGGTTTTAGATCTTGTAGTAGATTCAGTAGTATACCTAGCATAGCTACCAACAAAAGCACCACCTATTGAATCAGCAGCAGGGGCTTCAGTAGCAGAGCTAGTTCCAGGGCTAGCCCCTTTATAATAGTAGGGCCCTTCCATCAGTAACCTCCCTTCCAGTTAGAGAAACAGCTTGCCTAGCAGCACCACCACCACTAGCAGCATAAACACGAGCAGCATAAGGGTAGTATAGGCATAGGTAGAAAAGACAGAGGCATGGAAGCATCAAAGAAAGCAGTTTATTTAGCATCATCAGGGGCAGGGGTTCCAATCAAACAATGGCCTAACGTGCACAAAACCATAGCACTATCATAAATATAAATGAAGATTAACTCCCTGGTACAGAATCAACAATCCTTTTATGAGAGATAAAAATTGACGATACCATGTAATCTATAAGTGAGGGGAGGCATAGTCTATAAATTGTATGGGAGAATAGGGAAACAAATATGATTGAGGATAAGAATTGTGAACCAAATAGGGGAAAGGATCCAGTACCTAAATGCCTCCCAATGGCTGTGATAGCAGTTGTTGATTTTATACCCACACTTGTAGATTTAATACCCACACTTATTGATTTAATGTGTAATATTTTTGACAACATTACACCAATTGTTGTGACTTTAAAGTTGTTATTTCTGATGATAACTACCCATGATTGAATTAAACGTATTCCTTATTCTAAAAAGCAACCAATCATGTGATGCCACATCAGCTGCACAATTATGGGTGTCTCGTTTGCGTGACTATTGGTCTCACTTTTCTGGGGGATATTTTGGACACCTTAGCAAAAAGAATGTTGATGTGGCATCACATTTAATGATGTGGCCTTGAAACCTTAGTTATAAGTAGGGGACTTTCCAAGTAAGCTACTGTAAAAACTTGGGAGTGATTTGAAATTTCCATGTAGGATTTTGAGAAGCGCAAAATTAGGGTGCTCAACTACTGGATCCTCTCCCCTATATGTTTGTTCTGACGTTAATATATTATATTTTTGCTTTTGTTTTTTAATGTGGGATCTTTATTAGCATTTGGATAGCATTTGGGTATGTATGATGCATAAAATGTTAATCAGAAATGGCCATATATATTTCCTTTTCAAGTTAATTTGCTAATTTCTTAGGAACCTGAAGATGTAAGTGTTCCAGTTCATTCTACTGTCTACAATGATAGGTCAATGAACAAACCAAGAAGTTGGGAATGATTTAAAGACATCTAAGGTGAGATATATTTGTGATAATCAACATGGTTTTATGTGTTTTATGTCTATTTAATTCTAAATTTATAGCTTATAATCGTGTCTTCACCAATTTATGATCCCCATAATTTTTAGGGTTCTGGGTTGTTGCAATTTGGCCTCACCTACTATTAAAGATGTGACTTCTAGGAGACAAAATAATGGTTCAAACTTTACAGACACAAAATTTGAAGACAACTACATAGTTTAGGTCTCAGATGTGGCAACTTACATCAAGAATCACCTAACTCCCATGTCTTGATGACCGATGTACATACACATCTAATCAATAGATGGGGCTCACTGCAAGTATTGGGTGTACACCCAATGGAGCATAATTGGTGCAAATATTGATGAGTATTTGCACCATAACTTTGACAGAGGGAAATATTTGCACCCAAAAAAATATACTCCTATGGGGATGAGCCCCGTCCAACCAGGGATGACTATAAAGAGACGAGACCAAATGAAAATCATTGGATAAAATTAATAGAAAATTAAACAAAAATATATCATAATAAGTAGTCTTGAAGTAGATACGATTGTACCCTGCATTGATACAATCTGGTGAATTTGACTATTCTTTGAATAGAAAAGCTTTGGTGGAAGTATTGGGTGGTATTCGGATGAATTTGACTACAACCTAAATGGGAAATGCTAGATACTTTACTCAGGTGGAAATTTGATTGAATTCTAAGTGAGGCCTGATGGACATGACTATAGGCTAAATTGATGAGGCCACGAGAAATTAAACCACAACTATAACAGGAAAGGGTCGGTACAGGTCCTGGGGAAAATTTGAATGTTCCCTAAATAATTCATTCACTGGCAATCCCAATTCTAGGATTGCACAGAGGTGCAGGTCTTGGCAAATAAACATCTTAAAGCTTTCTTGCACGTTATCATGAACTGGGAAAATCTTATATTGATTTACAAAAAAAAATTAATAAATCCTTTTAACAAATCTAAAAATTTCAAAAACATGGCAGAGAAAGCCAAGAAAAATGAATTTAAAAATATAAATCTGAAGAAAGCTGAGGATTCTCATTAGCTACAAGAATTTGAAAGATTAATTGACAATGCACACGACACAGATTCAACCCACAAGATTTTTGGAAAAATGAAAAATGTATGTCAGTAAATTACCTAGAAGAAGAATTTTGTCACTATCTTTTCTAATTTGAGGAAAGCAAGAGTTAAATTTGTAAAAGGCTTGGTATAAGTTCAGGAAAATTAAACTCTGTATGGTGAATAACTTGAAGCACAAATTTTTTCAACATAAAATGCGTTTGTTAACCGAGCCAAATGCTTATTGCCACAAACAAGCGATTTCTTTGGGTTTCCTTTAGTTATGGCTGGGATGGGCTACTGTGTTTTTTTATAGACTGTACTATGGTGCTTGAATGAAGGCGGTTTTGAGCAGAAAAGATCACTAACTTTTGTTGTTTGGCTAGTTTATTCTGTGGGACCTAATCCATGGAATTAATGAAGCTTCTAAAATAGAAGGTCAGTCATTGTTTATGCAACATATTTCCTTTGAGAATCAACATATCTTTTTTTTTTTAATTCATATACATATACACATACATCTGCACTACGTTTCTTTGTGTAATACATACATCTGCACTACATTTCTTTGTCTAATACATACACTACAAAATGGTTTACCACCCAGATAATTTGACAAAAATATGTCTCTACCCCTTGGTCACTGCATTCAAACTTCCAGGTCAAAAATGACTTCAGCCATATGCAGTTTTCAGATCTTTTATCAAGCCATAAACTGATTTGAATTTACAGCCTAGGGAGAACTTCAACCACGCATACTAATCAGATTGTATTTGGCGACCAGTATGATTTTTTTATGTCATCATTTTCTCAATACCTAGCCGCAAGCATTAATTGCATTGACTTCCTTATTTGGGTCTATGTTTTTCTGATTGTAGATTTTGATTTGCAGAATTTTCATAGTTGGAAACTTATTATCGACTTTGGTATTTTCCAGGATTTTCCTTTCAAGTGGCGTGGGGTGAGCTTGGAGCACAAAATTAATTATAAAAATAAACATGTTTTCTTTTTCAGCTTGGCAGATCTGAGTTGAAGTTATGGGTCACTGTTAAGTCGCGTGGGGCGAGCTTGGGGTCAATAGATTCTTAAGATTCTATAAACATAAGTTAGGCTTGGATGTACAGAGATTCTATCTACATGAACTATGAACTGGGGAGGAATGCAGACCATGGTAGGGTTTTACACCATGTGGAAAGGCTTATTGAAAATCTAAATGTGAGGGACCAAAATATTACATATCCTAATGAACAGGGGCTGAAAACACACCTCTTGTTACCAATCATAATGACTAGATGCTGATGACCAGCCTAGCGATTCTCTGCACAGCATGTGATTACATGGTAAACACAAAAGCTGATACATTACCTAACTGCTGGAAGGACAAGAACCTAAGGCTAAGACATCTCCTAGTAGCACCTGAATGGGTGAGGTCAACTAAATTTGGCAGCACCCTAAATCAGTGAGAATAAGTGGATTTGAGAGCACCCTGATTGCATCCTGAATAGATGAGGTCCCATGGATTTGACTACGCCCTAAAGGATAAACTCTATATCCTAAAACTTACAGAATAAAATGTCAAAGAATAGAATCCCATCTCCAAAGAAGTCATACATTCTTATCGTCATGACACAATGCACAGGACACTCCAAGCAAAAGTTCTTCAAATACAGAAAAGTTGTCAAACTGGGCTGAAAACACACCTCTTGTTACCAATCATAATGACTAGATGCTGGTGACCAGCCTAGCGATCCTCTGAACAGCCCAGCCCAGAAAATCCTCTCATTAGAGCTTTCAGATATCATAATAAGTAGTCTTGAAGTAGATACGATTGTACCCTGAATTGATACAATCTGGTGAATTTGACTGTTCTTTGAATAGAAAAGCTCTGGTGGAAGTATTGGGTGGTATTCGGATGAATTTGACTACAACCTAAATGGGAAATGCCAAATGCATTACTCCGGTGGAAATTTGATTCGATTCTAAGTGAGGCGTCATGGACATGACTATAAACTCAATTGATGAAAATTTGGTTTAACAGGGAAGGGTCGGTGAAGGTCCTGGGGAAAATTTGAATGTGTCCTAAATAATTCAGTCGCTTGCAATCGCAATTCTAGGATTGCGCAGAGGTGCAGGTCTTGGCAAATAAACACCTTAAATCTTTCCTTCACGTTATCATGAACTGGGAAAATCTTATATTGATTTACAGAAAACGAAAATTAATAAATTCTTTTAACAGATCTAAAAATTTCAAAAACTTGACAGAGAAAGCCTAGAAAAATGAATTTAAAAATATAAATCTGAAGAAAGCTGAGGATTATCATTAGCTACAAGAATTTGAACAATTTATTGACAATGCACACGATACAGATTCAACCCACGAAATTTCTGGAAAAATGAAAAATGTATGTAAGTAGATTACCTGGACGAAGAAGAATTCTGACTGTTTTGTCCATCGGGAAACGAAAGAAAGAAGCTAAAATCTGCAAAAGAGCAGAAAGAAATTATAAAAAAAAGAATGACAGTATGAGTATAGTTTTTCTCATTCTCCAAATTTTGAATTTTACTCTTTACACTTTAATTCCAACGGTACTAGCTTTTATCTTTTATTTATGTTTTTTTAAATTCTTACAATTCATTTGTTTTAATAGATTTTTATTATGGTTAAAAGTTCATTTGTAACGTTGGAGAAAAAAATAATTCTTTTAGTTAAAATTATATTTAATAAATAAAAAAATTAACATAAATAAATAGATTTAGATGATTAAAATCAATTCTTTTCTACTCATAATTTCACATGTCGAAAACTAGACTTATAAAGTATTTTCACATTTGGGTGAAGATATTCACTTATTGTTGCACATGAAATCTTAGGTGAAAATAAAACATTTGTGTGTAAAATAAACAAACATATGATTAAATGTTCCCACTAGTTTTCTAAATGTTGTAACTTGGATTTTCTAGAAAAAAAATCTCAAATCTAAATGGAAAAAAGGCTCTACAACTCAATAAGGGTTTGAGGAATCTGCACGTCTTTTAACGTCCAACCTGGATTGGCCCTAGAGAGGTTTCAGTGGCCACGTAAGTGGCCTCACTTTTCCAAGATTTCTCCCTCGTTCCTTGTGCCTATTGGCGTTTCTCTGTTTCATAGGGTTTATGTTTTTAGTTGATATTTGTTTTTATTTTCCCCTGTTCTATCAATCTTTACTGCTTGAGCATGTGAGTGTATTGTGATAGGATGGAAGGACTCACAGTCAAACATGGTAATGAAGGTTTGTCCAATTTTTTTAACCCTAGCATTAACCCTTCTCCATTGTTGTGTTCTTCTCAATTGAGAAAGTCTTTCAAGGAAGTGGTTTCATAGAAAATGGTTGATGTTCCAGATTCAAAAAGGTTTGTGGTTTCTTCTTCCTCTGATAGTGGAAATAATGGACAAGGACATGGTGTTGTGGTGAAATGCCACGATGACTGAGGTATATGCTCAAGATTTGACTTGCGTACAAATTAGGGCGGTCGCATGGCATTTCACCACAACACCACCATATCCACCACCCTAGCCGCCAATACTTCTCGCAACCACCTTAAGATGCAACATGCAGCTACATTTACTACACGTCAAGTCACCTTAATTTTTCTTAAGGGGACACCTTTTAACATTAAAACTCTATTGAACAAGCCTGACTCTTTATGGTTTGAGACACCTAACATCCTTTCAATCCCACCCATCCTGGAGTCTCCCATTGTTTGGGAGCCGAAATGTGCTCAATTTCAAACCCTACAAAAACATAATATCATCATTAGTTGTTCGGATTTGGACCACCTTCTGCTTCGACTTTACAGGTAGTTTAACTAGTGTTTTGTTTTTTTTAATTGTTGTTTGGATTTCATTTTCCATTTTGTCACTTTGTCTACATGTTCTAGCAGGTAATGAGTTCATCTGTGTGCAAGATGTTGGGGATTTTGAGCAAGTGGAGGTATAGGACGATGTCGACCGCTAGGAGGATATTTGAGAGCTAGTTTACTTCCTTGTGTTCGATGAGGTGAGGATACCGCTCTTCACTAAGACCACCTTTCACCATTGGGGCCAATGAAATCTGTCTTGTTTAGTTTTTTTGCTTGTTTAACTCACATTAACCTCCAATGTATATTGTCTTGGATGTCTTTGGTGCTTCTTGTGTCTTGTGTATTGCTTTGTATTTCTGAACATGATTAGGAGTGTTCATTAACACTTTTATCCTCAAGGGAATCATACTCTTGTGATCTAGGGTCACTAGCATGTTCAAAGTAAATGAAACTCAATTTTTTAAGGTTTTCAATCATCTATGTTCACATTCCACCTCTTACTATGCATATAAGTGCTCTACTTATCACATTTAATGAGTATTCTTGGTCTTCATTTGAAATGTTGGGGTTTAAGGGTTTAGTAAACTATCTACTTTATGGTTTAACTATGAATGTTAATGGGTTGCACTAATGTTAGGTTTTAAGGGTTTAATAAGCTATCTTCTTTATGGTTTAACTAGGACTCTTAATCAGTTGCACTAATTGTGAGGTATAAGGGTTTAATAAGCTATCTTCTTTATGGTTTAACTATTCATGTTAATGGGTTGTAGTTTCTTTTCATTTTGTTTATTATAGGGTTTCATTTTTAGTGTTTTTGATTCATTGGCTTTTGAATTATATCAAAGAATTTTTATGTTGTTGTGTATGAATACGACATTTGTTTATAAATGTGTTATTTGCTTAATAAGGCATTTTCTTAATGGTTTCAAAATTAGGGACTAGGGGTTTTATATGTTATCTGTCAAATGTGGTTTGATTATTACTGGTTTCCACATTCTTTTCAGTTTATGTTTTATAGGTTTCATTTTTTGTGTTAAGGGTTTACAAATTTATTTTTAATTTTATGGATTAAGGGCTTAAAAAGCTATCAGTTAAAGGGTTTCCATTTGAGTATTAAGGGTTTGCAATTTCATTTCCACTATTAGGGATAAAGGGTTTAATAAGTTACTTATTTTATGGTTTCAATACCATTGTTAATGGTTTTTGAATTCATTTCAATTTATCATTTTAGGTTCTCAATTTTATTGTGGAGGGTTTAAAATTTTATTGTGGAGGGTTTAAAATTTTATTTCCACTATTATAGATTAAGGGTTTTGATGTAGGAGCATCTTGGGCTCATGGCAATCTTGTATCACCAAAAATATGTTAGAGTTGTTATATGTGCTCGGTATATGCTTTGGAGTTTTCAATGAAGTGTTCTTGTTGTTCACTGATGGGATCGGTTGTTGCTCAGTTGTTCCTTACATCGAGTTGGTTCGGTATTCACCAACTTGGTTCGATTGTTACTCAGTGGCCTACTCACTAATGGGTTTGTTTGGAGATCTTTGTTGAGGCTGACATGTGCATGTAATTTTGGTTGTAATATTAATGTTGGTATCAATCATTAGGAGACGTGTGGACCTAAATCTGTGTGAGGCCTCACCCCGAGCCCGTCATATCTTTTTGCATTATGCTTATGATAGATATAGTATTTGACACTTTATGTTGATTTCACTATAGATTTAGACATCATATGTCATGGATTTGATCACCTTGGATTTTAGATGGATAGTATTTTATGATGTTCATGATGATTACTTTATGACACTATTATGAATTTACATTATGGTGAATTTGATTTAATGAATGTTATGATGGTGTAATGGATTATATATGCTTATGTGATAAACTAGGAAATGGATATTTGATTCAATTATGATGCTATGAGATTTCTACTATGAACTGAGAGTTATTTGCTTAATAACAATATGAGTGTATATGTTTTCATGAGTGAAAAAGCTAAATTATTATGCGATGTGAATTCCAAATTAGTTATGTGATGACATAGATGAATTCTAAAAGTTGAATGATGATTATTTTATATATGTTGTGGATTATATTTCTTGGACTACTGATGTTGTATTTAGTGTGAAGGAAATAAGACGATGGTAATAAATTGGGGAACCAAATTTAGGCCAATGTGAAATTAGTGCAAGCCAAGGTTGTGCCTAATAAGAGACAAAACCTCACTGTATTGTGATTATTTTTGTAAACATATGATCTTGTATGTGTTTTATTCAAATTTTTAAATTGAAATTTTAATTATGTGTGTGCTCAAGTGGAAATGCCATGTGTCTTGTGAAGTGTAAATGTGTGTGTATCACTTGACACTTGTATTGTGTACATGTGGTCATGACATGTCCACTTGAGGATTGGGTTCCCACCAACCTAGGTAAGTACCATATAGAATCCCCATGTGAGCCCTTGGTTAGGTAGCTTGAGGTAAGGTCATTTCATTGAATTTCGAAGGTAAGCTTTAAGTAGATTTTTTGGGGGTTAGAAAGGTACCTAGGGGTGTGTTTGGGCCATTTTTAGGAAGCCCACTTGGTATACCTATGGGTAAGTGTCATTTTCAACCCTAGGAAAACTCTTAGTTGACCAAAAGACCCTTCCAAAAGTTGGATTTTCAAGATGGACGAAAATCAACTTTTGGAAGCATGGTCTTGGTTAGACCACCCTTCCATTTGGGTGCAAGGATTTTGCTCACTTTTTGGGTAACCTTTTCTAGAACCCATTTTTGGTAAGTTGTAAGAGACTTAGGGAAGACCAACCAATGAAAGACCAGACCTTATCCCTAGAGGTTGTGGGGAGTTGTGTGGAGGCCTTTTTAGTGAAGATTCTCCATTGTTGAGAGTTTGAACACCCACTCTCTATCTTACAGACTAGGATAGATTTGGAGAAGCTTTGAGAAGGAAAGCTTGGACAAAACAGAGCTCATCCTCAACACTCTTTCCATAAGCTTGAACTTCAGTTGGTGGCACTCACTTCATTTTATGTTGTTGACTATGTGGATGAAAAAAAAGGTTGTGGTATGTGTATCTTTTAAAATTGTGTTGTAATGTTGTCTTCATTTTTTGTGTAGTGAGATTTTTCTTTTGTGTTGTGATGTATTCTTTGTGATTTGGGAGTCTCAAGCCACTCACCCTTGGGAGGGAAGAGTAGCCTTGGGGGTGAAGGGTTTTTAGGACAACCCATGGGTGTAGAGTCTCTCCTCAAGGAGGAGAGGGAGAAAACATGGAGTGTGGGCTCCATGAAGCTAGTTTTTATTTGCATTTGGGGGTCATAAGGGTGTCGATATGGCATGTTTCCTTGGGGGTCATAAGTGATTGATATTGTGATAGTGGAAAGTATGCTTGAGGTGTTATTTTGAATGCCTTGTGAAGGCTTGTTCTTGAAAAAAAATTTGGCTTTCTTCCCATAGGGTACTTGGTCCACCTTCACCCGAAATTTAGGGTCATTATGAAACCCATTGTGGAAGTCATGGTTGGGAGTTCTTGTGGTGAGTTTTGTTTTGTTGTTGTTAGTTATTTTTAATGTGTGTAAAATGCCTTTGTTTGGCTCCCCAAGCTTGTGGGTGGCCTCTTAGAGGCCTAAGATGGGAGGTGAGCATCACATGGTCTTCCTTGAAAATGTTTAATCTTGCAGGTCTTTGAAGCATTTCGGATTTCATGAAGAAAGTGAAGGAAAGAAAAATTTTGTGGGAGTGGAGTCCTTTTCTCTTATGTATTATTTTTAATCTTTTGGTAAAAGCTTGCAACAAAATATGTTGAAAAATAGCTTGTAATAGAAAGAATATTGTAGTTATATTTTAAATGATGAAATAGTTTCATTTGAAAAAGTTATGTAATTCTTTAGTTAGCCAACATATTGGTAAATTCTTTATGTGAAAGTTTTGATTGTAAGAATGGCCAATTTAGAGACCTATAATATAGAGAATAATCAAGTTATTGTTAAATTTCTTTAGGTTAGACTTAAGTTCTTTTATGATATTTTAGGGGTAATTAATCTTGTTGTTGTTTGTTTTTGTTTTTTTAAATCCATTTATGATACATGGTTATTGTTGTTGTCTTGCAGTTCTTTTTTTCAATTTCAAATAAAAATAGCATTAGAACATCTCATTTATTTAGACAAAAAAAAAGATTAGTAGTAATAGTTGAAAACCTCCCAATTCCAGTTTTACTATAAAAAAAAAAAGAGATACTTGTTGTCCTATTTTAGTAAAACAAATATACATTCATATTGATATTCATCTATACTATGAATTTCTTTATTTATTACATATTTCTGAATAATGGTTTTATTTTGTTTTTGAAAAATGTGTGTGTGTGTGTGTATATATATATTATTTTTATTTTATTTTATTTTTTAGCAAAATAAAAAAATGGCTCTGCCCCTGCACATGTACGATAAGTGTCATGCTCAGATTTCGAACCTGAATTCCAATGTCTCTAAAATTTCTCACATTTTCTCGCTTTTTTTTTGGATCGTCTTTAGCCCCAATCTCTAGAGGTGTGAGCTCCAATGGTTCCAATGGTTTCAAGTCTTTTTCCTCCACAGAACTCCACCCCATTGCCTTTTTTCAGAGAAATGCAGGTATCTTTATAGTTAATAAATTAAATGATCAGTTTGCTTTCTTTGCTAGAACAAAATATGCTAGGGTTTTACCATTTTATCCATCATTTTTTTCTGAAAATAAAAATGTTGATTAGAATAAGGAAAAAACAACAATTCCTCCCTAATAAACAACCCTCCTGGGCATAGCATGCCTCAAAACCCCGCCATGGCTCTGGACTCGCTTCAAGTTGGTAAACCTATTTCTCCAATGAGAAACCCTAATCCTTGGATTAAGGTAAGATCTAGGAAAAAGCTTAGCATGAAGAACACAAGGTCTCAAATAGGGCATCCACAATCTAACCATCGATTAGTACATCTCTCTACAGGGAATAGATTTTCTCCTTTGTAATGATGGGAATCAGAACAGAGGATCCCTGATAAAAAGGACTTACCTCCTATCCCCCCCATTGATACCAACTTACTCTCCTCCTCACTATAGAGAAAAATCTTATAATTCCTCTCATTCATTATCGACTATTGAGGATCGGGTCACCCTTAATATCCTTGATGATTCTATAGAGAAAAAGCAAGAAATATGAAAATCATTAGGGGTCTTTTTAAGATGGAATGGATATGAGGTACTGTCTTCAAAAATTGAAAAATGGTTAAAGGAAAAATACCCCAATCAAGTAGGTACTACATTACTTTCAAAGGAATTCATTTATGTAGAATGTAAGAATCAACTATTAAAAAATAGTCTTTTATTTAACAGAGGATGCCCTAACTTTAACAATATTAGTTTCTCAACTCTAGAATGGTCTCCTCTTTTTAGTCCCAGTAATCTATCATAATTTATGGTAGAAAGGACAGTTCTACTCCTAGATCTTCCTATTGAATTAAGAAATGAAGATTATATGAGAAAAATGGGTAACTTATTAGGGAAATTTGTGGGTTTTGTAGATTATGAACCTAAATAATTAGAGAATGTTATCATTGTCAAATGAATATAAAAACCAAATCCCTAAAAAAAATTATGATCAAGAGTAAAAAAATAGCTTCATGATCTCTCATATCCTCATTCCCAAAATTATAGAGGCTAAGGAGGAAGATTCAAAACCTTATAATAGGCCCAAATTTGTTGCAATATCTGAAGGGAATATAGTTAACAAGTATCCTGGTACGTCAATTTGTTTTCTTGATAATATAGGGGGTTTTTCTATTAGAGATACCTCAATCCCTCGTATGGAAGCATTAGAGGAAGGAGAAATTAAGGAAATTGACAACCCCTCTGCATCTCCAAAACCTAAGGAGGAATTCATGATAATAGCTGATGATATAGATTTGGTACTCCCTAATAATAAATGTAAAACTAATAATGAATGTTTGAAGGATATAACAATAGAAGAGTACAAGCAATCCCTAGAGATTATCCTAGCTCAGGGAGAAGATATTAGTAGAGTAGTTAGCAAATAATTAAATAACATTAATAAGGATTCATCCAATCAACCAGGTTTAGATCTTTCGACTAATGATTGGCTATCTTTAGGAATTGATTCTCATGCTTTAAATCCACAAGAAATAGAGGAAATGGGTGAGTAGGATAAAGTAATTATGAAGGATTGTCTTCCCCTATTAGTATGAATAACTAGGAATGGTATTGTAAACTCTAAGGACTCTGTTAGGAATGATATAGATCTCTGAAACAAGGAAATATTGAGTAGTAAATCAGATTCTCATGTGTTTGATAAGATAGCAGAGATAGAGACCATACATGAATTCATAGGTCTAGATTTAGACATCTTGGATGATAAAGAAGGGAAAAGGGAAGCAAACAGAGAGACTATTGTAAATATTTTAGAATCTATGGATTATGATGACTCTAAATTATAAAAGGAGGCTCCTTTATAAAATAAAGCCAGTCAGCTTCAAAAGCTAGGATTATGTATGAATAATATAGGCAAAGACTCTCCGCACTATGCAAAATTGGCCAAATCAAGAGGTAGAAAATCTCTAAAAGAACTAAGAGATACGTAAGGTCAAGCTTTAGGTCAAGTTAAAACTATAGAACTTCTGAATGCAGGGAAGGGGAAGTCCCTTCCCAACCATCCATGAAGGTCATAACATGAAATGTTAGGGACCTTAATGCCCCTAACAAACACCGCTTGTTTAAAAGGTAATTATCATTATTTAAGTCAAATATAGTAATAGTGCAAGAAACTAAATTAGATGAGGAAGGGTATGTCTCTTTGAAAAGAAAACTAGGCATGTGGGAGATATGGGGAACTCCATTGAATGGAGCTTCAAGGGGAGTGGAAATGTTATGGAATCCTAGATATTGTAATCTTGATCCTCTATGTGCAAATGGCAATTGGATAGGAGGAATAATCAAGCATACCAAAAGTAAATTAAGATTTATATTAATAAATATTTACGGCCCTAAATTTCTCCCAAGATTACTTGTCCTCAAGCAATGATTGAGAATAGGTTGATTCACCTATACTACTTTATTACCATCATGAGAAAAGGATAATATGGAATGAGGAAAAAAAATTCATCAATATGCATGCTAATGAGAATATTATCATATTAGGATATTTTAATTCCATTGTAGATGAAATTAACAAAATAGGGGATTCCAAGAAAATGACACAAACAAATATAGAATTTAAAAATTGGCTTGAAGACATATAAATGATATAGAGGTTAGGACACAGAATGGAGCTTATACCTAGTCAAATAAGAGGGCAAATGTAAATTTAATTGCTAAAAAATTAGATATCTTGTTTTTTATTTGCAATTTGATAAACTTTGATTTTGGTGAACAAGTGTCCATTCTACCTACATCCGGATCTGACCACTTTCATGTACTCCTAGATTTTATAGAACCTAATCTCCCAAAGAAAAACTCTTTCAAGTTTGAAAATATGTGGCTAATGGATGAGATCTATTTAAAGATCATAGAGAAATGGTGGAAGGAAGTAATCTTTAAAGGCTCTAAATGTTTTTAATAAGTCAAAACTTGAAATTAATCAAAAGGAACCTAATTTCTTGGAATAAAGAATGCTTTGGGAATATTTTTGAGGAGAAATTAGAAGCTAAAAATAATATTAAACTTTTGAATGAGGAAGTCTTTGCTAATGGCATGAATGAAGAAACTTTTAACAAGGAAAGCGAGCTTCTCAAAGTATATGAAGAGATTTTAGCATAGGAGGAGACTTTCTAGAAAAAAATGTACTAGGGAAACATGGTTGGCTGAAGGTGACAAAAATACAACAAAATTCCACAATAGCATAAAATTTAGGTGAAATATTAATAGAATAATTAAAATTAAGATAACAAATGGGGATATACTAGAAAACCTGGATATCTCCAGGGAAGCATAAAACTACTTTAAAACCATTTTAAATAATGAAGAAGGCTCGAATAGAAAAGCTCAAAATGAGTTCCTTAGAAAAATACCTAATATTATATCTGATAGCCAAAATAAAACTCTTAATGATAGTTTTACAATAGATGAGGTGGAGAATGTGCTTAGGAACCTCCATCCTGATAAATCTCCTAGTCCAGATGGATTCCCTGCCCTCTTTTTTTCAAAAATGTTGGCCTTTTGTAGGCTCTGAGATAGTAGAAGCATTAGAAGGTATGCAAAATTTAGGTCATCTTTTGAAAGAAATTAATAATACCTTTATTACTTTAATTCCCAAAAAATCTAACCCATAAATTTTTGAGGACTTTAGACCTATCTCTTTATACAATACAATTTACAAATTACTGACCAAAACTCTTGCTAATAGAATAAAGATTCTTCTTCTAGAACCAATTTATGAAGAACAAATAGACTTCATCCCTGGAAGATCTATACTAGATGGGGTGATTATAGCACAGGAGGCCATCCATATTGTTCATAACAATAAGAGACCGAGTATGCTAATAAAATTGGATATAAGGAAGGCATATGATAAAGTAGACTAGCTTTTTTTGTGTAAATGCTTGGAGGCCTTCAAATTTTCCAAATCCCTAGTAAATATGATCTTTGAATGCATCTCATGTCCTAAAATTTCTATCGTATTAAATGGTTTCCTAGTAGGTTTCTTTGATATCTCCCAAGGGTTGAGGCAAGGGGATCCTCTCTCCCCCTTTCTCTTTATTTTAATGGCGGAAGCATTAGGTAGATCCATGACAACAGCAACAAGGAATGGCCTTGTGGAAGGAATTAGAATCACATTGGAATTAGAACCATGTACTCATCAAAAAAATTTGGATGATAGCCTACTCTTTGGTGCAGCCAGTATCCAAGAAGCTAGAGATTTCTCCACCATTCTTAGCAATTACTTAGTTACCTCATGTCAATAGACAAATGAGGAGAAATCAGAGATTTTCTTTTTTAATGCTAGCAAAGAGTTGGAAGTTGCAATCTGTAGGACTCTA
The DNA here is from genome assembly GCA_027943335.1 of Chamaecyparis obtusa. Taxonomy (NCBI): domain Eukaryota; kingdom Viridiplantae; phylum Streptophyta; class Pinopsida; order Cupressales; family Cupressaceae; genus Chamaecyparis; species Chamaecyparis obtusa. The sequence continues at coordinate 218,465 of BSBK01013409.1, forward strand.
AATTTTAGAGTAGGCTCTCTTCCCTATAAATACTTAGGTCTCCCTTTGGACAAAGGCAATCGTACTACTGATCTATGGAGAAATGTGCTTAACAGTATAGATTAAAAAAAAAGAATCTTGGAAAGGTAAATGGTTAACTAATGTTGGTAAAGCATTGTTGATTAAGTCAATCTTATCTTCTATCCTAATTTATCAGATGATGTGCCTTAATCTTCTGGAAGGTATTAAAAACAAAATATTTTCAAAATCAAAGAATTTCTTTTGGAAGGGTGTTGAAGATAAATCTAGAATGGCATTGATTTCATGGAAATCGATATGTAAAGAAAAGATAGATGGGGGGTTGGGTACAAAAGACACTAAATTTCAAAATAAAGCCCTAGGAGCTAAACTAGTTTGGAAGATGATTAAGAACCTAGATGTGAAATGGGAAAAAATAATTAGATTCAAATACCTAATAGGGAGAGAATATTTGAGCATATATAGGCAATTGCCTACCTAAAGGTTTGAGAGTATGGAATTTTATCTGTGGATGTAGAGACCTTATTCTGGAAGGCATCACTTGGGATGTCAAAGAAAGAGGTAAGGCTTTGTTTTGGGATGACTCCTAGGGAAATTATCCTCCTTTACAAGTAGAGGTAAATGATGACAGATCTATTAATCAAATTATATCTACTAGAGGAAGATTTGCCAAATATTATATAGAGTTCCCCTTAGACGATCCGATTATGGGATGGAAATGGAAATCTTTTGATAATTTAGGCCTAAATAGAGATTTTGTCTAGAAAATCTTTGAAGTTTTGCTTATAAGAAAGATCAGTCCTAGAAAAGGCACATACACCATTATTTGGAAAAATTCCAAAAATGGGAAGTATAATTCAAAAGATGGATATGCAATTCTTCAATCAGTCACCCAGGTTCAAACTGAGTTACCTATTGATTTATGTTGGAATAAGGATTGTATGCCAACAGTGGGAATGTTTGCATGGTCAGCCTTACAAAAGAGAATTTTGATAGCAGAGTGGTTTAGGAAAATAGGATACCAAGGCCCATCTAGATGCCCTCTACGTGAAAAAGACAATGAAAGTGTGAACCATTTACTTGTAGGATGTAATTTTTTCAATCATTGTTGGAAATGGTTATTAGGGAAGTTAAATTGGTCCACATCATTCCAAAATGATATATTAGAATTCTTTAATAGTTTACCTAGAATGTATAGAAAAATTTGGAGAATTTCCCCATCTATGTTGATTTGGGAAATCTGGAAGGAAAGAAACCATCACATCTTTAAGGAATCCAAACTCAATTTGGAAAAATTGTTGAATAAAGTAGAAGCTTTCATAGTTTAAATGGTTAACTAGAGGAATTTTCTAGGTAGGACCAATGTCCAATTCTCAACTGAGGATGATGTTATTCGCAACAAATGGTATGGCTTAAAAATTCTAGCTTTCTACAGCAATAAGAAAGTGGATAACGATGAGAAATGAGTGCAATGTGTTTGGAAACCCTCACGTTATGGTTGGTATAAACTGAACTTTGATGGATCTTCTAGGGGTAATCTTGGAATGGAAAGAGTTGGTTGTTTTATCCATAAGTTGGATGGATCTAGGATTGCTAGCAAGTCCATTCCCCTAGGAATAGAATCCAATAATATAGTAGAGTTATCTTTTCTAATTGAAGGCATGTTACTATGCAAAAATCTTAACCTAGACAATATATAAATTGACCAGGTGATTCATCTCTAGTTATTAATGTTGTAAGGAAAGGTTCTACACCAAATTGGTGTCTTAATGACCTAGTAGAAAGGGTTGTGGAGATTTTCTCCACATCCAATCACTTTACCCTAAATCATATCCATAGAGAAGGAAACAAAATTGTGGATACCTTAGCTAATGAAGGAGCTGATGGTATATCTAATGAGATAATTTATCCTAGTTTCCCAGTAGACAATTGGATAAGATTGGACGAAACCAGTGATAGTTTTAGAGTTTAGCTTATATCATTATTAGGGGTAAAATTCTTAGAAAGCCTCAAAGAAAACCTTCTAACACCATATCAAAAAGGGGTTGCTATTCAATTAAGTTCTTCATATTTGGACTTTAGCTCTAGATCGAGAAGTCTATACAATCTGATCATTTATGTCTCTAGTACTTTGGGCAAGTCCAACAGATCTGCAAGAGGGCTAAAGAACTTAGTATTATCATTTAGGGATATATAGTGGAAGTAGGAATTCCTAAATTATCTTAGATTCAAGGGTATAAGATTAGTATCCAATCTAGGTATCTTTCACATACTGATTTAAATTGTAAGATATCATTTTCTTTCTATGCTAAGCAATATAAAAGTCTTTCCTCACTCAAGAGAAAGGGAAGAATCAAACTAGTAGTAGTTTTTCTTTTTTAGTATCAGTAAGGTAGGTTTCCCTATACCATCCAGATAGATAGGATAGATGGAGGCATTTATTCATTTTCTCTTGGGTGTTTAAGATAGTTTTCTCCTCATATTTCCTAGCCTTAGATTGTTGGATTCTTAACTCACCATCTATGATAGTTAATTCAATGTAGATTAACCTTTGATAAGTATGATGCTATATGTCTCTGAAAGTATACATATAAAGTATACTTGGGATGATCAGATCTGGGCTTTCGTGTTGCGTTACTGTGTTAAGGCGTAGTCTGGATTCGGTCAAGTTTGGCTTCATTGCATTAGACTTGGACGATTTTTGCCAGTGCCGCACGGGTTCCTCCCAAGCCCGTGACAGTTGGTATCAGAGCAGATCGATCAGGGTTGGTATCGATTTCATACCAACTCTGCTGAGTTGGTATTAGAGCAGTTCTGATTCAGAATTGGATTTCAGAGCAGTCTTCTTGCGTAGATCTGAACTTTGGGTGGCACACATGTTCGATGCAGCATTATGGAGGAAACGTCTTGGTGATATGGATGCAAATTTTTGAATGTAGATTAGATTGAGTTGATTTGGGGGAGATTCGATGTTGGAGTAGTCATCTTGGGGAGATGGATTGTGGCGGTGATTTGCTTGCGGCATGGAGATCTGAGATCGACTTGACACCTGATTGCATTGAGGAAGAGCGGATAAAGTTTGATGCGGTGGCGCATAGACTTGCGACATGGGATTTGTTTCAAGAGGTTGAGAAGCAGATCTGTGCTTTGGGGGAGCTAGATTGGAAGTTTGGTGCTGAATGGTTCGGCAATGTGAGATCATGGAATGTAGATCATGGCATGACTTTCAGATCTGAGCCTACAAGGTATTTTGGTATGTCGAAGTCCTTCATGATGGCTCGATATTTTGATGAGATTTGGATGCTCTCCTTTGGTCCGAATTGGATGCATTTTGTTCCTACTTTCTGTAGCAGTGGCTTGGTTTCGAGATCGAGTAGACCGTGCTATGTTCGACTTGGAGGTTGGGTTGATCTACTCTTTTCGGTACTGTTCAGATCTGGGCTAGATGGATCGCAGAGATCATCTACTTTGTTTGTGACAGTTCGACATGAGTTGCATGCAACCCTTGATGAGCGACTTGCAAAACTTGTGCCTCGGAGATTCGTTGATCATTGCGGGATGAGAGCTTTCCTTGATGACTTGGGTGAAGTCATCTTATTGATGAAAGAAGCAGAGATTGTTTTGTTGCAGATTGGGTTGCTTGGTGCGATTCTTGAGACATTTGGTGCCTCTTCGTCATGGGCTTATGATGAGATCTGTCACATTTCTTTGCGACATGGTACTGGGCCAGAGCTGTGCTTCATTGAGGCAATCTTGGAGGGTTGCAAGATGAGGGCCTTGATTGATTATGGCGCATCGCATAGCTTTGTAGTAGTGGATCAAGCTAGGAGACTTGGGTTGCAGATTGATTTGATCGATGCAACTTGTGAGATAGTTGATGCATCTTCATTGCGGGTCTGTGGAGTGATTTGCAATG